>APFE030605383.1:93339-140436 GCA_000404065.3 Pinus taeda
AGACAATACTGCAGAGGTTTAATATGCAGGATAGTAAATCGGTGAAGGTTCCTATTCCTGTAGGTGTGAGGTTATCTACTGAACAATGTCCCAAGACACAAGAAGAGGAAGATGACATTTCCTGTGTTCCATATGCAAATGCAGTTAGTAGCTCGATGTATGCAATGGTATGTACTAGACCAGACATTGCACACACAGTGGGAGTATTGAGCAGGTTTATATCAAAACCAGGAAAGAAGCATTGGACAGCAGTGAAGCGGATTTTCAGGTATTTGCATGGCACTAGTGATTATGGTTTGTGCTACTAAGGAAGACTAGGATTGGAAAGAGTGTTGGATTTTCATGGCTTTGTTGATGCAGAGTGGGTTGGAGATCTGGATCAGAGAAGATCTACAAGTGGGTATATGTTTAACCTATTTGGAGGTGTAGTCAGTTGGATGTGTAAGAAACAATTTGTAGTGGCACTATCAACTACAAAGGCAGAATACATGGCAACCACTCATGCAAGCAAGGAAGTAGTTTGGTTGCAGAGATTGCATTCAAGTATGGGGTTAGTATAGGAAGCTATAAGGATAGACTGTGACAGACAGTGCAATTTTCGTGGGAAAGAACCCTGCATATCATTCAAAGACAAAGAACATTGATTTTCAATATCACTTTGTGAGGGATATGATAGAAGACAAAAAGGTGTTGCTAGTAAAGGTCGACATTTTGAAGAATACTTTAGATGCATTGACAAAATCTGTGAGCTCTGAGAAGTTCTCTTGTTGTAGAGAGACAATGGGCATTTCAGGGCTGGGAAAATGACTAAGCTCTCTTGTGGCCCCCTGTGGAAAGAAAACAACAAGTGGGAGAATGTTGGGTTGTGTTATATTCTTTCCACGTAGTCAACAGGGGGTTTGAAGGGCACCTGTAACCCCACTTTATGGGGTCCGGCGCAGCGCCCTGGAAAATTTTGGTTTTGGACCCTATGTTAGGTTGGGCGGACCCACCTATGCTTTTGTGCATGATTTTCGCACATGTTTTTTGGACGCAATGGTTTTCGGTCCATGGTATTAGACACAATGGTTTTTGGTCCATAGTATTGGATGTGATGGTTTTCGGTCCATGGTATTGGATGCTTCGGCATGTATAGATATGTATTATAACATTGAAAGGAACATAATGAAAAATCAAGTTGGTAGTCCCAGTTTTTGGATCCAGGGGAAACTCTCTATGTATATGTGTGTTTTATGTGTTATGATCTTGCATTGTTTATTTTCTGTGTTTTAGAATTCGTATGCAGGTAATTTCTATACGGGTTTAAAACCTACACCATGGTTGTTTCTAAGGTATAGAGTTGGATGGAATAAAATTCATCTTCTTCTTCCTCCTCTTCCATCCATAAAGGTAAGTCATTTCTAGAGATGGTTGGGGAGGAGGATATAGGACTAACTACTTGGACATATGCCCATTCTTGATAATTATATTCCTAGCCCTGCAACTAATGTAGGCATAGACAGTGGCTAGCCAGGTTCTCCCAAGGATGAGAGTCTAACCAGTAAGATTGGCCTTAGGCTGGAGAACTAGGAAATATGTAGGGTATTCCCAAGAGTCAATGGAAATCATCAGATCCTCGACAATTCCCTCAGTGGTCATGGTGGAGCGGTATGCAAGTTGCAGGACCATTGTGGTCTTTCTCAATGAACCCCAGAGGTTGAGCTTGAGCATGGTGTCCTTGGTCATCACATTAATGGCAGCCCCAAGATCAATCAAAGTGTGTGGGACAATGGTTCCATTGATGTACACATCTACTATAGGGATTCCAAGGTCCAAATACTTTGGACAGATTACCTGTCGCAGCATTAAGTCGAACAAATGTCCAATGACATTAATGGTAGGGTAATATCTTCTTCGCCTCCCTGGATGCTTGAAGCACTTCTCCTTGATCAAATTGTTGTAAATAAGCACATCTTTTATAGCTTGGAGAAGTGGAATTTTGACACATAGATTTTTCAATTCTCCCAAACGTTTAGTCTATTTTGGGGTAGGCTGGAGTGGTTGGATTAATCTCTCAAGAAAGGGAGGTGGATTTACTTCAGGCATGCTTTCCTCTCTTTCTTCCTCAACCTCCCTAGGTCGAGGTAAAGCTTGGTTGTCTGGGAGTACCATCCCATATCTCAGGTTGATTTCCTAAATCTCCATAGCATAAGCAGGATAGGATGTCTCTCCACTGTATACTTGTTGTGCCTGTCTATTTTTCATGTTTAGAATTGGTTGGGCAAGCATCTAGGGTTGTTTAGGTGGAGCACGGTGTAAAAGATATGGTTGAGTAGGTGGTGAAGGTAATAAATCTGGAGCATTGTTATATGGGGGCCTCCACCCTTGGGGTGGTGCATTCCACTAACGTTGTGGCAGAGCATATGGTTCAAATGATTGGCTGGGACTAATACTAATGTGAAAAGGAGAAAGGAGGAGGTGTAGACCAAGAAGGATGAGAAAGGGGGCCCCAATAAGGTATGGATGTGGTCTGGTTGGGGTTGTAATATGCATGGGATGACCCTTGCATGTCCTGTTGGTATGGCCTAGGCCCATGAGGTTTCCTTTGGTTTATGTAGCAGAGTTGTTCAGTTACCCCTTTAGCTCCTTGATATATAGCTTTTAGTCTAGGGAGAGAAAGGCACTTTTCTGTGGAGTGGTTTTCTTCACAGACTGAGAAGATTTCAATAGAATTCAATGGAAATTCATTCCTAAAGTTCTTCCTGGTGCATCTAGGGTAGAAAATTGCTAAGGTTGTCTCTACTTCTTCCTATTTTCTCTTAATGTGCAGAGTGTCCATCTGTCGGGCAAGGGTTTGTAACAACTCACTCTTGAAATGCTCCAACATGTTTCCAATTTCACCCTTGATGGATGTATTGGAAGAGGATGAACTGACCATAGGTTGACTACCCCTACCCTTTTTCCTAGCTGTGCTAGAGTGGTTTCCTCATAGGGTGACTAGTAGATGTCCCCTCCTGCTAACAAGTTTAGGATATCCAGAAGATCTTCCCTTACTCCTCTGAGCAGGACTAGCTTCAGTGACTCAGGGTCAAGTGTGAACCTGGCCCTTTTGTAGCTAAGCTAGAATCTTTCTTCGTAATCTTCTAGGGATTCATCATGCCCTAAGGTCATCCTAAAAATTTCCTCTTTAGTGTCTTTACACCTACATTAGTCTTGATACTTGTTGTTGAAGGCTTGCTACATCTGAGCCCAAGTTGTGATGCTATCCCCAGGTAAACCCATGGACCAGCGCAAAGTTGCAACCTTGAGAGTGGTTGGAAATAGTTTCAACTTCTGCTCATCATTGGTGTAGTCATGGGTTCGACATATGACAACAAATTCAAATAAGAAATTGTTTGGATCTTTTGAGGTCAAGCCATGGAAATGAGGAAGGGAAGAGGGGCTTATATTATTCATCTTGGTATCCCCATTGGTTCCCATGATGGGGAAGGCACCCTCAACTCTTTCTCTATTCCTAAGCTATCCCTATTCCTACGAGGCATGAAAAAAGTGTTTTTGTTTTGTTTTGAATTTTTCTTCAAACTTTGAAAGTGATTGCTGAATTGAAATTGTAGACTGAATGAAAATTAACTGACTAAATGAAAACTAATTAATTGGATGAAATCTTACTTGCAGAATGGAAACGAAAGTTAATAATGAAGAATGGAAAAGAAAGCAACTAAATTACTCTTGCAGGAAATGAAACTACTAGGAGAATATCATAAACAAGAAATGGAAGAAAGAAAGCAGTAATCACATATTACTTAGACACCTCTCGAGAAACAATGCAAAAAAGTGATGAGCACCAGTATTTCAGCAAGAATGTTGCAACTCGTGGGGCTACCAACTTAACTTTATCAACCCGGGGTTCATACAAACTTGGAGGTGATAGTGTTGTATACACAAGTAAAAGTTATGGTTCTGCCTTTTGTTACTGTTCAGCTAGCAAGAGACCACTAGGGTTTGTCAAGCTAGACTTGTATGGATTCAAAAGAAACTTGATTACTGATGAGGGAAAGATAAATCTACTCTAAGAGAAAGCCGATCTACTGCAGTAAGGAAAAATACTAAAATCCAATGCTAAAACACACCATTTCCTACCTAACTGCTAAGAGACTATGTTTTAGAAAGAATGCTATATTAACATGTATGAAATTAAACTATCTTGAGCATGTAAATTCAAAACATAAACATCCTACTACTGTGCATGTAAATGGCTACAACAAATCCGTTTTTTCTTTTTGTCTTTTTCCCTTTTTATGGAGAAGTGTGAAAGCTAATCTCTTTTGGTGATGCCGCAGGTGGGTTAGGGATGTTGGTGGATTTTTGGAAGGTTTGGGAGACCCTTAGGTAACCTTGTGTGGCTCCTAGAGGTTTTCTCTCAATTCGGCCTCAAAGCAGGATACTACAGGAAAAACCATAGGATGTCCTAAAAACCTACAAGATTCCATGTATTTATATAGGATACAACCGAGAGAAAAACGATGGGTGCTTAAGGTGATGGAAGGCTTAGGTAAGGTGGTTGGTGGGTGGAATGGAGTGATTAAATGCCTATGATCACTCAAAACTCAAAACCAAGGTTGGGAGATGGTTGGATTTTCTCAACATGCTTGGAGGAATTTCCATGAAAAATGATGAAATTGGTGAGGGTCTTAGTGAAAGTGAGGAATGATCATGGATGGATGAATTTGGAAGGAGGTTGCTTGTTGTGACATCTCTCCCTACTTCTGAAACACATGCACTACATCAAACAATGATATTTTCCCAAAAATCATGTAAACCATAAGAATTTCAATAAGCTAGAAAATCATAGTTTAATGAGCTAGTTGTCTACTTCATGCATGAGGAAAATTTGTAGAATAAGATGAAACCATTGATGATATCTACTGTAAGACTGGATATGGAAGAAATTATAATTAAATCCTACTCTTGCAAATTGATCAAATTTTGATTCAAGTACAAGAAACTCTAAATTCTATGATAAAGTAGAATTCTCTCTTTTTGGGGCTACATAGGGGTCCTTTCCTCAAATCATGATCCCTGAAGGAAGAGGTGAGGCAAATAAACCTACCCATATATTTTTGATGATCCTTTTATCCCTTCTAACCTATTGCTAAAGTAAATAACAAATGGAAGCAAACTAATAAACAAACTAAACAAATCTACACTACTTGCAATGAAATACTTCTAAGGACAATTTAACCATGAATTTATGAAATTAATATAAACATACATATACAAGAAGAGGAGACTTTGCTACTAGGGTTGGGCCCTAACCCAAGAGCTTCAGCCCTCTAAGTTAACTCAGTGGTGGATCAAGAAAAAGCTCATTCTCATTATCGATATAGAAAATTACATAGCAATGTCTTCCACAAGTATGGAGCTCAAAAATAACTAGTGTTTTTACAATAGAAATTAAAATCCTAATGAGGATCTAGGCCTCTTTATTTATAAAACTGAAGTCTCCAATGACTTCCTTAAATCTAGGCAAGCTTAGCTCCCAAACTCGAGATGAACTAACTCTTTGACTATCACTTGCTCGGTTGTCATTTGATCTTCATGGCTTGGTTTCTTGTACTTCAAGATAGTGTGATTAATGGAGGAATATTCAAATGAGGGAGGAGTAAATGAGGAGGATTTACCTCCTACAATCTCTCTTCCTTATCCCATTCAAGTTTCAGCCGTTAATCTTGCCAAAATTCCTTGATTTCCTCTCACAAACCTGCATTCAATGCACATTAGTCCACTAGGCATAATATCTCACTTTGACTCATCCCATTAGACAAATATAATCAAAACATGTAATAAATTGTGAGAAGAGTTGACTTGACTAATCTAGGAGGTGAATTAAGGTCCATATAGTTACCCAATGATGAGGCTTATCAACCATTACTCTTAGTTTGTGAAGTTAGCCCTATTCTCATTGTTGTGAGGATTGATGATTCTAGTTTGTGTTTGTTGTTCAGATGGGATTCTAGATCTAGTTGTGTGTTACATCTACATGATAATATTTATCAAATTGATTATGTTAATTTAAGCATTTGATTTTTGTTCATTCTAAATTAATATTATCATAGATCTCATGGTTATAGTTGATTTCTTTCCATGAGATGTTTACATAGTTACTTGTTGTTCAATTGTTGTAGCTTTCCTTCATGTTAAATGAATTAGTGTCAATACTAGTTAGATTGCTGAGAGTGATTCTTTCTAATTGCATTCTGATTCAGTTTCTTGTAGGATAGATTAAGTAGATTTGAGAATGCTCTAAAGGTTTCTTTCATAATTGTTTGGATTGAACTTAATATTAGTGATTGCAACATTTCCAAATCATTTCATTATGAATTGACCTTTGAATTCTTTTCATATGCAATGCTAACACTCTTGAAATAGACATACTTACCCTATGTTGATGATTAATGTAGGTATTAATATTTATTTAAAAAAATACATCTTAGTGCACCAACAGATAGATAGTACATAGACTTACCCAGTGATGGAACCAACACATGTCTAAACACATCACTGAGTACAAGCTCTAATATCCCTTTCACCCTCTTAGCACCAGAGGGGAAACTCACCCGATTTTTCTTCCCATATACACAATGTTCACAGAAATAAAAGTCCAGAGAGAAATTAGAGATACCTTCTACCATACCATTACTATGAAGTATTTGAAGGCCCTTCTCTCCAATATGTCCAAGCCTTTGCCATAACATGGTTTGTTTCTCCAAAGACCACTAGATTTTCTGCTCCACTTTCAGGAACCACATAATTGTCACACCCATCAATAACAACACTACCCATAAGCTTGTATAGAGCCCCAATCCAAACTCCCTGCATTAAAACCAGTGCTCCCCAAACCATCTTGCAGGTATCTTTCTCGAACTCTATTTTTACACCTGCATCATCCATCTTGCTTATAGAAATCATATTTCTGGCCAATGCAAGAATATGCAGGACACACGGAAGTGTTCTAATTCTTCCACCTTCAACTTGAATTTTCCACGACAACAATTCTAGTCTTCCTTATTTTTCCGTCTCATCTCCTCTGACAGCAAGGATGATACTATTTCATCAAACTTCAAGGTAGTTGTATTTATACCTATTGCAACAACCAGAATATCCCATGAATCTAGTAGAGAACACAACAAATGGATACACTTATCTCCATTTGAAATTTCAATATCAACATATCACAACTGCCTTACCATGGTATTAAAGGAGTTTAGATGCTCTGTCACTGGTTCTCCATCCTTCATTCTCAGGTTATACATAATTTTCCATGGGAACATTTTTCTCACCAGAGACATAGATGGGTACAAAGTCCCTAACTTGTCCCACAAAGCCTTCATCATAGCTTCCCCTGATACATTCAACAATATTGAATCTGAGATACACAACTATATTGTTCTCTTTTCTTTCTGATCCAGCTTCATCCAGTCTTCATCTAACATTGTTATTGGTTTACTACCCAGATCTACGGTGATCCACTGATCTTTATCCACTAGCAAATCCTCCATCTTGAGTTTCCACAACTTAAAAATCTAACCTTTAAATTTCTTGATCTCTATCTCTCCACTGCTTGCCATCTTCTTTCACCGCAGAAATCGATCCCGCAGATCTCCCACTAAACAGGATCTACCACAGGCCCTAGCAAAAACCCCTTAGAAAAAACTCCTCAGCAACAAAGGCATCCCCTTGAAGTTGAAACCTAGATTTAATACCAAATGTAGGTTTTAACCCTGTACAGAAATTACCTACAAACAAATTCCTAAAAAAAATAAAATAAACAATGGCGAGAGCATAAAACACAAAACAAATATACATAGATATTTTCCCGTGGATCCCAAAATCGGGACTACTAGATTAATTTTTATTTATATTGCTTTTAATGTTACAACACATATTTATACATGTTGAAGCATTCATAAACTTGAATTCATTAACCCTAGATTGGAACAAAACCATAGGTCCCTTGACTAGACCATGGGAAGAAAATAATCATGCCCAAAATCATGTGCGAAACCCATGCACAAAACCATAGGTAGGTCTACCCACCTAATATATGATCCAAAAAGGAATTCTCCCAGTGTGCTACCCTAGACCCCGATGAGGTGGCCCACCCCCTGCTGTGATCAATGCAACAAAGGGGGAGTTTCCCCCCCCAACCCCCCAGATTCATGCATGGGGCTAGTAGTAGAAAGAATATAACACACACCCAAAAACCTTAAAGGATTCTATGCCTCCAAAGTGGCCACCTGATGAAGATGCATTTCCCGTTGGCATTCGTCGAAGGATCTACAAAAAATTATCCATCATCTTGTTCCTTTTTCTCCCAAATGCTTCTTCGAGCAATAGTTTAATATGATCTCTTACTCCCTCCTATTTCTTTTCTTCCACCATGGGAGGTCATCGAGGTCAGCAAGGATGGTCTTACAAGGGCTCAAGTAGTTTGAGTCATAACTCCTTATACCTCGACCTCATTGGGGAAATGCATAGAAAAACAAAGAAAGAGAAGACGAATCTGATACGACATATCTAAATTTATGAAAGGAATGAAATAAGATACATATTACTATCCAAAAGCATAGAGATAAAGTGAAACTTGACTTCAATTAAATAATGGAAAATGTGGAAAATTTGTATACAAGTAGAATGAAAGCAAACTAGCTCGAACGGTGGTAACTCATCTCTATGAAGAGATGTGATGGCTATATGCCTTTCTGAACTATATTACAATGAGTCTCTCATTATTTTTTAACATGAATAATAAATAACAAAACCGTAAATATCAAAAACCTAACCCAGGGAGATGAAGCACCAAAGGCTTATCGACCCCGATGCGGTAAGTTGGAACGTCGACTTCCCGAGGTCATAACTTTGGCATATGATCTTTGTTTGGCGAGCACAATATCCCGTTGGAAATTTTTATCTTAGGATTACAATTTCAATTGTAAACAATAGTTTACACCAAAAAATGTTGTTTATGGCCTCTAAACAGCCCTAGAATTTCAGGACTTAAAAACTACAAAAAATAGGAAACTACCAAAATATGAAATTGTGCTACAACATAGGAAATTGTGTTGTGAGCCGGGTGGAATAGATGGGTGGCCATTGATATCCACCTAGATCAAAATCAAACCAAAAAGAAGCCCAATTTTGAATAAATCTCAAAAAAGGGAACCAGGAAGTTCAAAGGTAAGCTTCTATTCAAGTGTTTTTAATGTGGTAGAATAGGTCACTATGCATCTAAATGTCCTCAAGGAAAATCAAATTATAGTGATGATAAATAAAAATTGAAATCTCATGATCACAAAAGAAGAGGATATATCAAAAATAAAAGTGCATACTCTAGAGAAGATAGTGACTGTGAAAGTGATGAATGCATGTTTGATGATGAGAGAGGAGAGATCTTATTCATAGTCATGAATGATAAAAAATTTGAAGAAGAGATTAAAGTAGAAGTGTATTGTGAAGGAGAAATAATAAGTTCCATGGAAGAGTCAATACCACTAAGGAAACGAGTCAATCAATTAGAACAACAACTACAAGAATATAACCATAAAGGATATGATGTAGATTCATTCATTATTCTAAAAATTGAACTAGAAGGAATCAAAAAGATAAAAGATATTATGTCAAATTAGTTGAAAGAAAAGGAAGGACATTGTAAGAAGTTGGGAGAAGAAATTGTCTTTTTAATAAAAGAATTAGAAAAAGTCTCAAATCATCTTAATTATATTTGAGGCTAATAAAAGGTTTTGAGCCATTAAATTGTATCCTTAGTTATTAGATATATCCTTTATAAATACAAATATTGATTATGAAGAGAACCAGAAGAATACCAATGGATATTCAAGCTCAATAGTAGCAAAAAAGGGATGCAAGAAAACCACCAGCTATGTTGATGCACTCAATAACAGTTTAAACAGATAACAAAGTCAAGAATCTCCCTTCATGAAAATAGGGCTTAGTAATCCAAATAAATCTAAGGAGATTCAAAGAAATATGAAAAAAATAAAATATTGCATCCATGCAAACATGCTAAAATTAACCAATATAGCTATGAGTCAACAAAATCTCTAGAGTCTTAGCCAAATGTGTGATCAAGGGTATGATCTCACATTCACTTCCAAAATATGTGAAATTAGAAATGTTGCTATACGAAAGCTAGTGGAAAATGCCAACCAAACTTTGAGTAATGTATACATTATTAATTGAGAAATAAGATAAAAATATTGTATAGGAAAAATACAGGAGAGTTGGCTATGCCACAAAATATTGGGACACATCGATTTTTATAATATGGTAATGGTTACAAAAATAACAAGTTGTAAAGGACATGTTGAAGCTATCAAAACCACACAATGACATCTGTAAGTTATGCTAGTTTAGCAAAAAAAATAGAGTAATCTTGAAAATGAAAAAATATTCTACATCTAAGCCTCTAGAACTCATTCACACAAACCTTTGTGGATAAGGCAGGACTCAAACACTGGAAGGTGAAAGGTATTTAATGTTTTTAATTAATGATTACACAAGAATGACTTGGGCTACCTTCCTTAAAGAAAAATCAAAGGCTTCTGAGAAATTGAAAGTGTTCAAGGCTTTAGTTGAAAATAAAACATATCTAAAAGTCAAGTGGTTGAGAACTGATAGAGCAAGAGAGTTCACCTCAAATGAATTCAATGATTTTTTTTAAATCATGGAATTATAAGACAATTAAGTATTGCAAAACATCCATAGTATAATGGAATAGTTGGAAGGAAAAATAAAATAGTACAAGAAATGTCGAAAACCATATTCTCCTAAGCTCAGTTACCAAACATATTTTGAGGAGGATCAGTGTACACAACAATCTATATCTTGATTAGAGGTCAAAAAAGGGTAAATGATGCTAAAACTCCTTATGAACTATGGATACGTAGACCAAATAATGTCACACATATCAACATGTTTAGAATCAAATTCTATATTAAGGTAAATGAATATGATTTATGGAAATTTGATTCCAAATCTGATGAATAATTTTTTCTTGGATATGCATATAGAAGTAAGGGATACAATTGTTACAACAAAATGACTCTAAAGGTTGTTGAATGCATTGATATAAGAATAGATGAAGAATTTCCTCAATCCCAACCACAACCAATTATCTACTAAGAAACACAGGAAGATGAAAATCAAGATGAAGAGCACAATGAAGAACAAAGATAAGAAGGGGAGTCATTACATTAAAAAGCCCCATCCAAGTATATCCAAAGGAATAATCCAGATAGCCAAATTCTTAGAGATAAAAAATCAAGAGTTCAAACAAGAAGGAATATTTCCATCACATCAAACCATGATAACTTAGCTTTGTTATCCCTGATGGAGCCTCAAAAATTTGCTAAGGATAGTCAAGATGAACATTGGGTTAAGGTCATGAATGAAGAACTAGATAAGATTGAGAAGAATGAGACATGGGAGTATGTTTTATTTATAATGTAAACTTGAAGGTGATAGGGAAATGTAAAAGTTAAATTTTATGTCTTTAAGGCAATGGATCAATTTGAAAAAGCACATAAATTAATAGTTTTTAAAATTAGTTTGTAGCATAAAAACATAGACAAATATACCATACATAGCAACATGAGACAACAAAATGATAAATGAGTTCACCCCTCCTGGGCTACATCTCCTGGCCTAGCTTCCAATCTTAGGCCTCTTTCATTAAGTGCTAAAATATGTGATTTCTTGGATTACAATGCTCAAAATGCAAAAATAATTTCTCCAATGGCTTTAGAAGACCCAAAAACCCCGAGTTAGGCTCTTGTTGGGCTCAAATTGGCAAAAAACACACAAAGTTATGCTTCAAAGAAGTTTTTCTACTAACTGATCTACAAAATGGCCCCTTTGTCTAACCATTCTACCAATTCCATTGTTCTAGAGACCATTGAGATCCAAATTTCCTAGGCGTCGGTGGGATTCATGCCAAATTGGGTGCAATTTGTCACCTGTTTTAATTTCACAATAAGCCTATGGGCGAAAAAACTGGGCCACATGCCATGCGGTCGAGGGCTAGGGCTAACCGCCTACCCCTGCCATCTTAGCTCCTTAACCATTGGTTTATGATCATATAACTCTCTACGGGGCCGAGGGCTAGGCCAAAGATTCACCCTTTCAATCGGAGCTCCTTTATGATGGTGTTGCAGTCACATACAAGGCCATATGTCTTGGGGTAGCCCCCTTAAATTATGCACCTGTCCCTTGGCTCCATCCACTCACACCCATGGTTTTATTACACACCATAACACCTATGGCTAGGGCTATACTGAAGCCCCCTCTATATTGACTCTAGTTCCGACGAGCTGTCATCCTGTAGCATAACATGTTACCTTAGGTTGCCCCCCCATACAACACTCTTTTCCCTAATCCCTCGGTTCTTCATTGTTTTGTGGGACATGTAGTGACTGGAGACTAAGGGCTTAGCCCCGACCCCTTCCTCCCAAATACATAACACTAAAAATTTAAATAAAAGTTGGCTACAATGTTTTATAAGCACCACGAGTAGCAGAGACAGTAGAGCGCAGAAGTTCTACGCCTGAGGTTGAGGGTTCGATCTTGTTAGGCCTCTGACTAACCTTGCAAAACTTTTACATGCCATAGAGGTGTCATGTGTCAACCCATGAATGGGACATGTGGCACCTTACCATTGGACCTCAAAACAAAATCATTGACCAATCAGCATTTGTCACCATGCACCAATCAAATGAAGCCACTTGTCAGCCTATGGTTTGTCCAAGGATACCCAATCATCTTGTTGGCTCACCATATGGGAAACACAATCAGTAGTCATGTACTTCACCCTGCAAATGTTTTTTAGTTGTTTAGTAAAATAATCAGAACCCGATATCTCGAGCATACAATGTCAGTTTTGAGTGATTCAAGTTATGTTCAATTCAAGATAGGGAGCTCTACATTTTGGCACTAGTTTCAAGAAATTTTGAACACTTTCATTTTTTAGCACTTTACTGATCCCCTAGATCAATGTTCCAATATCTAAGGACAAAAACGTGATTGGAACTAAGCAGGTCTACAAAAACAAGCTAAAATAAAATGGACGAGTAGTAATTAACAAAGTAAGACTTGTATCTAAAGGATATGTACAAGCTGAAGCTACAAACTCTAAAGAAACATTTTCTCTAGTAATCAAACTTGAATAAATAAGGATGATGTTGGCATTTGCAAGTTTTAATGGGTTCAAAAGGATTTTGCAAGATTTAATGGGTCAAAATTTATCAAATGGATGTAAAATCAACATTTTTAAATGGAGAACTACGAGAACAAGTTTATGTTGAGCAGCTAAAAGGATTTCATCTATCAAAAAACTAAGGATTATGTGTGTGAACTAAAAAGATCCCTACATGGCTTAACAAAAGCACCCTCAACCCTGGTATTAAAGGTTGCATAAATATATTCAACATTAATAGGGAAAATTTTAGGGACTAATATTTGCCCATGGGCTAATTTTCTATACTTTTTCCAATAAAAAGATTCGCTAATTTCCATTTTTTTGTAAAAATGATTTGCCCAGATTGTATAGAATTAAATTATTGTACCCTAAAAATCACCAAAAATTTATATATAGACTATATAAAAAAAAAAAATTATAAATTTGATATTTTAATATATATATATATATTATAATAATATACTATATATAATATATAAAAATAATATAAAAAAATTATAAATTTGAATATTTTTACAAAAATATCTCCAAACATTTTATAGATTTCATATTATGGACTAGTGTGATTCGCCAATGTTTCTAAACTTTATGATAAATTTCTATCCTTAAAATTTTCCCTAACGGACAACATGTAGTAACCTTTACATTAAGACTGAAAAATATAACTTGTTAACCATTGTTGTCTATGTGGCTGACGTAATTTTTGGAAGTGATGTTGATTCTATGAGCAAAACATTTTATAGCTAATATGAAGGATAAGTTTGAGATGTCTACATTGGGGGGATTTTCTTTCTTTCTTGGTTTGCAATTTCATCAATCAGAAAAATGCATCTTTATCTCTTAGACTAAATACCTTAAAGAGATATTAAGAAGTTTGATATGGAAATTTTTGCACCCATAAGCACTCACATGATAACAGAATGCAAGCTCAGTTAGGATGATCAGTCTCCAAAAGAAAATCAGACCATGTACAAGTCCATGATTGGAAACCTTCTTTACTCAACAACATCTATATTGGATATCATGCAAGTAGTCGATCTGGTGGGAAGATTTCAATTAAACCCAAAAGAATCTCATGGGAATACAGTCAAAAGGATATTTAGACATCTATATGGAACTACAAATTATGGCTTTTGTTATCCCAGGGGAACAATTATTGCTCTCAAATGTTATATAGATGTATATTGGGTGAAAGTGTTTATAATAAAAATAGCACTAGTGGAGGAGCTTTATTTTTAGGAAATTGTATGGTCTCCTACTTCAATAAGAAAAAAAACCTCCATTTCTCTATCCACAATTGAAGTAGAATATATAGCATCAACATCATGTTGTACTCAAGTATTATAGATGAATTAAAATCTCAAGGATCTTCAAGAAAATGGTGATCAAACTTTTCCCATCATGTGTGACAATACTAGTGTTATCAATATCTCTAAAAAACAAGTTATGAATTTTAAAACAAATAACGTTCCTATCAAATACCATTTTCTTCAAGAAAAGTTGATGATAAATCTAACAGATTGGAATACAATTCAAGAAAAGAACAAATTGTAGACATATTCACTAGACCCATACCAAAGAAATTTTTGAATATCTAAGACAAAAAATGGGTGTAATTTCCTCCTCACAAGGGGAGTGACCCACTGATTTCAACCAAAAAGTAAGTTGGTCTTTGGGCGAATTTAGGAAAAGAGTATTCATTAGCTAAATGGGAGTATTATCCCTTTTTCATTTATCTAAAAGGGGGTTAATAAGTAGACATCAAAAATATAAGAAGAAGAACAAGAAAGCATATAGGAGGAATCTAGCTCAAGATCATCAATGACTAGAAGATGTCTTGTGGTGCTTCCATTAATGCCAAAGGGGGAGATTATTGTACATATGTTCCCATTGATATTAACTACAATAATTTATATCAATTGATGTCAAGTTCAAGGGTGTAACGCCCTAGCGAACCGGGCACCCCGCACGACGGGCAAACATACCTTCATTCGGCAGTGGGCATGACCCGGGCGCGGTGAACAGGTACCGGGCGAGGCTACACGAGGCGTTATGGCAGAACGGGTTGATGGATGGAACAGGGCGCTTCGCGCACGACGGGCGGGTGACCCGAGGGCGACCCGCGCCCGTGGGGCAGACGACCTGAACGGAAGCATCAACACAGGTTGGCAGCGCAGGTTGAAGACGTGGGCAAGGCGGTGCACGGAGTGCGCCCGCCCGCCCAACGTCGACTTACAAAGATATGTGTATCGGCGGTTGATGATCGTGCAGCGGGGACACAACGATAACCGGTGGTGAGTTGTGCACGGGCACGCTCGCCCACTCCGGCAGACATCGTGCAAGACATACGGGTTGGTGCGATGTTGGCGAACTGTACACGATTAAGGCAGCGGTCTGTACATAACAATTGGCGGTGGGTTGCATGCAAGGTGCGCCCACCTGCCCTGGCAAACGTTGCGCGACAATGGCGTTGGCGGTGGGCTGCACACGGGTGCGCCCGATGTTCTATTCGTGCGACAAGCTCGGGTGATGGCGGCAACGAAGACCGAACGAAGGCGGACAGCAAGCCGAATGGCGGGCGGATGGTAGCATGAGTTCGGACGATGGAGGCAGCATAAGTTCGAGCGAGCGACGGGCAGAATGTTACAATGCATAACAAGGCCGAAAGGTTATACCTTTGGCGTGGGCGGCTTTGCATATAGCAAAGGCTGACCCACCAAAAGGATAAACATGGCGGTTCGATCAAAAGAGCGTCAGCTTTGATGAAAAGAAGGAGCGTTACAATATAATTATGGGGGTCGGCCTTCACAACCGACACCCCTCCAAATTGTGTTGACAAACATATATAAAGGCAAGCACTGAGGCTCATTTACACATCGAACTCTCGGACTCAAGTCTTGAACGAAGCAAGAGAAGAGCGCAGTTCTTGGTTATGCACATGTCTTATGCGCAGAAGTAAAGAGGCGCAGTTGGTTATCAGGCAAGCTGGTCAGGGAGGCCGAAACGACAAGGACGCAAAACAGTTTTATGCCGGACTTGATACGAAGTCGCACATCGGTGGTGCGCACTTGGTTGTAGAAGGGGGTATAAAGTTTAAGGTTGTTCTACGCCTGTTGTACACAAAACTTAAGTGTTGGCCGTGGGTTCTACGCCCGGCGCACTTGTCTTGTAATACTTGAAAGTTAATAAAAATATTGTGGGCGAACTCGTTCGGGAGTTGCCCCTCCCATTATAATTGTGTGTCAATGTTATCTGTTCGGTTTTACAGTGCATATTAATTATATTGGTTGTGATCGGTTATGAAGAATTAATGTTTTTACTTAATTGAAGAAGTTGAATTAAGTATGTTAATGTGAGAAGGCGTAGTCCATATGCATATTTATTGAATAAATAGTATGCACGGTGGTGCCGCACCCGCCCAATAGAAAAAAAAAGATTGGGGGCGTGACAAAGGGGTTCTTGTTGGTGTGCGTTCTCATGGTTTGTTGAGTGTAAGTTGTCTAGCTTGATGGGAAAATTGGTCAAGGTTCCGGTATTGGTCTTGGTTCTATCTAAATTTGTGGTGATATCATTTGTTTTCATGGAAATAAAGTTAAGTCCCCAAGAGCCAAGGAGCCATTTATCTAAGTCTTATCCATGTCATCTGAACCTTAATTCCAATAGAATATATAAAAATAATATACCAAGATCTCCATATTATCCTCCATGGAATGTCATCCTTGCCACATTTTTTGGATTTGGTTTAGTAAAATAAGCCATAGAAATTTGGAATTGATACATGGGTTAGAAGTGAAAAATTAGTCTAAGGTATGAAGTTTACGAAGGATGTGTTATTGTGAAGTGGTAAGAGGATAAAATCATAGAACACATGTGAATCCAAGCTAAAGATATAAAATAGGGAGTATTGTGTGGAATAGAGGAGTTTTAGAATATAGAGCTAAAGATATAACGAAAAGATTTAGTTAGCCATTTTACATTGGTTCTTATATTTTTTAGGGGGTTGGTGCCTCCTTCTAATTGGTCCTAGTAAAAAATCTAAGGGGGTTAGTGCCTCCTTCTAGTTAGTACCAATAAAACAAATTGGGGGTTGTTGCCTCCTTCTAGTTTGGTGCTAGAAAATCAATGTAATAGTAGGTTGGTGCCTACAATATCATTCATTAATAAAATAATTTTCATACATATATTTGGTGTATCTCTTGTTGTTGATGTGATTGCCTTTATATGTGCATTAAAACCATTTTGATTGGTTAATATTGACCATTATACTAATTCACCCCACCCTCTCAATATAATTATATTTCCAACATTTTTTTATGTTGCATCCTTCATTTGTGGCTAGAAATAGGATTTCTCTTCTATCATTATCCAAGTAATATTCATATTCTTTACAAAAGTCATTATACTCTTTGGAGTAGAGATTTTACTTTTTGAATATTTACCTTTGGAAATATTTTTCCTAGGTTCTTCCTCATCATCACTATCTTTCTTGAAAGGAAACTTAGAAGCAAAATGTCTTTTCTTACCACAATTAAAATAGATGAGAGGTAACTTACCTTTGAATCTAGATCCTTTTATTTTTTTACTAGTTGAGCCATTTTTGTATCAGATTCATCACTCAGTCAGCCACCAAACTTGTATTCCTTGGCTTCTTTGATACTTTAAATGTTGCTTCCTTATGTAATGATTTTCCCATATTCATTTCATATGCAGTGAGAATTTCGTGAAGCTAGTCCATTCTTAAATTCTCCAAGTCCTTTAATTCTTCTATGGTAGAGACTTTGGCATCAAAATGCAAAGGAAGATACCTCACAATTTTTTGAACAAATATTGTTTCTTCAACTATTTCACCAAGTCCTTTGAGATAATTAACAATTTCATCTACTTGAAGAAAATAAGTAGCAACATCTTCTTCATAATCCATTTTCAAACATTCAAATTATCCTTCATAGGTCTAAATCATTTCCTTCTTTACTTTGTCCTTCATAGTTTCTTAGAAGCTTGTCCCACATATCTTTAGTTGATTCACACTAAATAATTTTAACAAATTATATATCTATCAAACCATTTAAAGTGAAATTCATGGATTTTGCATTGGAGATGCATTTTCCCATTTTGATCAGTTGAAGTAGAATATGGAATCCTATATCCATCTACAAAAAGTTTCTAAACTTCAACACCAAGAGACCTCAAGAGGGTCTTCATCCTTATCTTCCAAAAGGAATAATTTGTTCCATCAAACAAAGGAATTTTACACTCTCATCAGCATACTTTAATTTTGACAAGGAATTGACTATCCTTTTGGAAATTCTTTCAATAGGCCAAGATGAATTAAAATAATATTCCAACTTAGAAACATGGATAGGATCCATTAGTAGTTAAAAATATAAAATGCAAATTGCTCCACAATGTCAGCTTTCTATTTGGCAAAAAAATCCTCTTGGAAGAGGGGCTCATTACCCAATCAAGGCTCAGTTAAGACTAAACTCATATAAATGTCCATTGGTATGTGAATCTAATTGCCACCAAATAATTTTAAAATCCATTTATCAATAAAACAAACCTAATTTAAATAAATAATAATAATAATATAATAATATAATTACAAATAAAACTATTATATTTAACTAAAATCCTTTTAAGTAAAGCTACCTAATATACTAAATATTAATGATTTCATAATATAAAATTTACATTTTTTCAATAACATTAAACACATAAAACAAATATTATCACTTTTTAAAATAAATAATCATTTTTCAAAAGCTATTTTATTTTTCCATATTATATATTTATAGTCATTACAATAAATTTGTTTATGATGAGATGTATGAAGTTCAAAATAATATTAGAAATGCATTCATCATTCAAACATAAATAATTTGCTCAACAAATACAAGCTACAAATCTAATAAATTGAAACTTACAAGCTATAAATATGATAAATTGAAAATTTGGCCAAAATACATAAGCAACAATTGCAAAATCTATAGTCTGGAAAAGGGAAAAAAAATATTCTGGAAGCAAGAAAAGGGACACAACAAATATTCCTTAAGCGATCAAGAAAGAAATCCAAGCTTAAAAGAAAGAATTTTCTAGCTTATGTCACATGAAAAATCCTCATCCTCCACCCACCTCCTATTTGTGGATGATTTATTGTGCTTTGGAGCAACTAAGATTTCATAATGGGAGGTCTACTATCAGATGCTTTCCAAATTTGGCAAGGCCTCAAGCCTCATCCTAAATAAAGATAAATATGAAATTATATCGGACAAAAAGGACTCTGAACTATTCAGAAAATAGTATCCCTCTTTGGGATCAAATGCATCCCTTTGTCTATTGGCTTCAAATACTTGGGATGTTTTCTAAAGCCATGCAACTATCATATCCTGGATGAGAGTTGGCTTATCAGCAAAGTTAAGAAAAATTTCCTGGTGGGACCATAGATGCCTCACTATAGGAGTCAAAGTGACAATGATTAAAGTTGTCCTGTAAGGGATTTCAATATTTTGGATGCATTTATTTCTTCTCCCTTCAACGGTTAATGAAATAATCGATGCCATCATTGTAAAGTTCCTCTAGTCCAATGTGAAAAAAATAAGAAAACTCCACCTAATTAGACTTGAGTCTCTTACTAGACCCATTGAGTCAGGTGGTTGGGGTATGAGGGATACTAAATTATTTAAGTTGGCCCTTCTCTCAAGAAATTTGCTGCAGGTTTTAGGGAATCAGTGCATCTAGAATGAAATTATATAGGGAAAATACATTCAACAACAACATTGGATGAATAGGTTGTTGTTGGTGCTCCTAACAATAGAAGACAATCCTTCATTTGGACGAGTATGATGTTGACTAAGCATTGGTTATGTGGAAACCAGCGCTGGAAAGTTGGAACTAGTGAAAAAATACACATTGACTTTGATGTGATTAAAGGACTGAATGGAGATCACATTCTTTCTCACAAAATCACTTTTCATTTGCATCTTATGGGTGTCCACTATTTTGTTGACTTGCATAATTGGGGTTCCTTTCTCTTCTCCTCACTTTCTTGGGCACACTCATGCGAGTTAGGACTTTCTACTGAATTTATTTTCAAATGCAAATCTGATAGGTACAAGCGATGTGAGGTTGGGATTGTTTTATCAAACAGATTAGACTTCCTTGTTTGGGGTGGTCACACTGTTGGTGGAATAATTCCATTTAAAGAATTCTACTCCTATATTTTTGGATACCTCCATCCAATCCATTTTGTTGATTGGATTGTGCTTATGTAGAAGTGGGAGGCTCTTTTAAAACTTCAATGTTTCTCCTCATTGATCCTTTACAACCACATCCTCACTTGGGAAAATTTGATGAAAGGGGCTTTCAAGACTTGGGTAGATGTAACCTATGTGGTATTGTCTTTAAAGATTGTGACCACCTATTATTGAAATGCCCTTTTTCCATGGACATTGGGATATTTGATTTGTTGAATATTATTGTTGAAAGGGAATTGTCTTCCATTATATCATGCCTCTGGTATTGGTCTATGAAGCAGAGAACCTGCAAAGCAGTCCCTCTATATGTTTTCTTGGGGAATTGATGCTCTAGAAATGCTTCTATTTTTTAGGGAAGGAATCCAAACATTTTCTCCACTAGTCTCAAAATTGTTGGTAATTTCCTTAAGATTAGACCATGGATCCCTAGGTCTACTTAATGCTCTATCTCATTCAACGATTTGGGGGATTCCTATCCTATCAGTTTTTTTATGGGGCCTCAAATGGAGGCAATTGTGTATGTGGTGCTCCCATCAAGCTATGCCATGTGTGTGAATATCGCTTCTACTGGCATAGAGGAGGTGGGAATAATTGTCGGGTTGAGGTAGTGGTTGTGTGGGGGGTACTTCAGTGTGCAATATGGCTAGAAATTGATTTGATCAAGGTAGTGAGGGACTCTAAGACTATTATTGAATGGGTTCAAGAGAGGAACCCCCTCGAGGTGCCTCTCCTTCACCATTGGATGGACAACATTAAGCCTCTTCTTCCTTCTTTTCTTGAGATCTCCTTTATGCATGTGTATCATGAAAAAAACTTGGAGGTGGATGCTTTGTCTAAGAATAAGGTCACTATACACCATTGGATAATGTTATGTGAATCTTTGCATGAAGGTTTTGTCTGTGAATCGGGTTCCTTTGATTTCTAGATCAGCTTGACTTTTGCTTTGGTTGTGTTTTTTCTTCTGCCTACGAGGCATTTTTAAATCTTCATTTCCCCCTAGATGGGCTCGGTATCATTTTCATTTTCTAAATAATTTGTAGATGATTTTTGTGGCACTCTTTTCTTTATGCCTACAATCTGTTGAAATACTTTTCTTTGTTCTAAGATGTGCGTGGACGACATCCTATCTCGCTCTCTGATGTATGAAAACTCCTCTTTAAAAGTTTAATGAAGGAAGTTATATTTTTCTCTATTGAAAAAAAATGTCACATGAAAAATCCTCTGATAAAAATCTGAAAAGTCCTTTGTTATTGATTTGAAAGGTCTAATCTCAGTGTTATCACCAAAAAATGATCACCTAGCCATTTCTAACTAGGTGGATCGAAATACACCATTTAGGATTAATTTTACCATAGTAAAAACACTTTCACTGTGGAAAATGATTTAGTAAACCACTTTTATTAAATCATTTTCTGATTTAAATAAAAAAAAACCTTGAGAATAATTAAATAAATCATTATTTATTTAATTTTCTCTAGGAATAATTATTAAATCATTGTTTAAATAATTCTTCCTTGTCCACATTTGATTAAATCCCCTAGGAATAATTAAATAAATCATTATTTATTTATTATTTATTATTTCTATTATTGGAATAATTGTTAAATCACTATTTAATAATTAGTTCAATTTCACACCATTCTTAATGCGCGTGAAATCATTCATAAATCATTTTATTTGTTAATTATTTCTAAATAAAGATATTTAAGCATTTTAAATATATCTTCCCTCTCCAATAAATATAATAAAGTATTCATAACAGTTAGATCTTTATTTGGTCAACATTATTTGTTATTCTCCATTTTCGACATTAACTCAATACTTGTTATAAATAGGAGGGTTTTCCATTCATTCTTCACCCTGATCATTATCATTGTCGCCATTATTGTCTCTTTTCTTTTGAGCTCTCATTTTTGTTCTTCAGATTGTTTTGGGCTTTTTCACATATTGAGAGAGAAGATCAATTATTGAAGCATCAAGGACATCAAAGGAGCCATCCCATGGAGGGGGAATTGCAAACCCTTTTTTAGACCTACTTCACCAAGTGTTTTCAATAAAGAATTTATTCAATGAAAGTCTTTTCATTTGGGTTATTTCATTGCATATCTTTACTATTGTTTTCTATTCTGGATCGAATGTGTTTTTGTTGCAGGTTTTTCACATTTTATTGCAGATATGGGTCATAAACAACCATCAAATTGTTCTTAGGGTTACTTGTCACCTACAGACTTAAGTGAAGTGTTTTTGGCACACCTTCCAAGAAATTTGACATTAACAAATGGATTAACTCAATACTTTGTTATAAATAGGAGGGTTTTCCATTCATTCTTCCCCATGATCATTGTCATCATCACCATTATCCTCTCTTTTCATTTGAGCTCCCATTTGTGTTCTTCACATTGTTTTGTGTTTTTTCACATATTGAGAGAGAAGATCGATTACTGAAGCATCAAGGACATCAAAGGACCCATCCCACAGAGGGGGATTTGCATACCCTTTTGTAGAACTCCTTCACCAAGTGTTTCCAACAAATAATTTATTCAATTAAAGTATTTCCATTTGTGTTAGCATTGGATATCTTTATTGTTGTTTTCTATTTTGGATCGTATATTTTTTTGTTGCAGGTTTTTCACTTTTTATTGCAGATTTGAATCATAAACAACCATCAAATTGTTATTAGGCTTACTCGTCACCTAGTGACTTAAGTGAAGTGTTTTTGGTACACCTTCCAAGGAATTTTACACTAACACTCAGTATCACAATATTGGCACAAGTGAATCATGTTGTATTTTTTTTGTCCCTTGTGAGGTGGTTCTTCCTCTACAGTATCGTGGCACTATAAAAAAAGAATAAAAAAAAATGGGAGTGGTATCGTGGCCTTTTTGGCACTGCAATCTCAACACCCTCTTTATCTCCTGCAATTTCTAAATTTAGTAGAAGATTCCCTTATGTATGTAACCATATCAACTTATTTTCATGAGAAATCATTGCACATTTTCACCATGTATTAAAATTCTATGATGAATCTTTGATATGTGGCTCGTTTCATGTAATTGGATAGTACCATGTCATTTTGGAAATGGTCCTGCAATACAATGGGCACTTTATTTTGTGATTCCCTCCTTGTCATATGAAATTGAAGCCCTATCTCATGTGACTTTACTCTTGCATTTTGTGACCTCTTTTTTCATATGGGTCTTCCTTTGCAGTCTTTCCAGAAGAGAAATCTCTTTATTCCATACACTATAAACTAAAAAATAATATGGTCTTGTGATGTAATTCCACTGGGTTGGCTTTCATTTTCCATCCCTATGTTGTAAATTTCTAGTCTATATGTTATTGGTTTTGGAGTTTCTCTAGTGATTTTTTCATTTGTCCTACGAAGATTTATTAAAATCACAAGTTTGATTTGTGAACTCTCCACAATCCAAGTGCCCCAACAATTTCATATATCTAATCAAAAGCCCACTTTAAACAAAAAAAATCAAGATTTGACTAAAATGTTTGATTAGAAAAGACCAGTTGCAAATTCTTCGATTCCTTTTTTTTTCTTGTTTTCAAAGATAAATAGAATGGCTCTTCAACCAAATATCATGTGTTTCTTCTTAAAAATTGGGTGAGACATCATCATATATACTCTTCTTTTACAAGTTGTTTGCACACAACAAAAACAAAATAATGATATTTTGTCAACTACACCACTAGGTTAAAAAGGAATAAATTTATTATAAATTAGAAATAAAAAGATAAATAATAAAATTAAAGTGTAAAATAAGCATACTTCATGCTTCTCCATTTTTCCTTTGTACTTTGCAATTTATAAATTAATCCATATAAAACCTTTCTAGATGAAGTAAAGGACAACTAAACATGTATCTTTCCGCATTTCTTTATCAACTTTACAGCTCAGGGTTATTATACAGTCAATCTATTAAAAAGGTTAGGTCCATCATGGTTACAAAGAGAATCGTTTGTCTGCACTTTTTTATGTTCCTCGAGTACTTGTCTCTCTTCTTTAATCCAGATTTCACCTAGCACTAGAGTGTTTTTTGTAAGTCGGTACAAAATTTCCATTATTAAAAAAAAAACATTGAGTACATTGTGATAGAAGAGGACTGATCTAGGAGTGCAAAAAATCTAACCAGATATATATCTAAGTGGCATCAAAACATCATAAATCCAATAAAACCACCTTTATCATCCTTTAACATTGTTTTACAAAACATTAACTAGGCAGTTGCAGTAATGTTTCTAAATAATAAGTGGTAAGATTCTAATTACTAAAACAAAAGAACAAAAATAAAATAAAGGAGAGATGGCAAAACCAAAAAAATTATAGCAAAGATAATACCTTCAGTTAGAGATACAACTAGAGAAGGGGGAGCTCCATTAGCTGGTTGAGCATTGTGGGGAGGTGAAGCTATGTTGAACGGTTGAACATCAATCACTGCAGGAGTGTCATTGAGGTTCTCATAATCAAAATTAGAATCTAATACAACATACATTTCCACCCTTTGCAAGCATATAAGTATGTTATATAGGCACTAGAAAATACTCCTTAGGAGGCATTTTAAATCCTTCTTACCTACAAACACTTTATAATTATCCACCTATTTATCTCGGAGCATCAAACAAAATAAGGTTTCAGCTGTTGATAATCCACAATAGAGTGTAAAAATGCAATATTATTCTTCTAAATCTCCCAAGGTTGTGAATCCATTTGAAATCGTGATTACCCACCTATGAATCATAGAAGTAGGCCTTGTCACCAAAATCATGAGATTCAAGTTGTTGAAACTCCTTTTGATCTCCATAGGAACTAAATCAAATAAGGTTTCCACTGAGTTCCATCGAAATAGGTGCCTGGGATGAGAAATAGAACTACTAATGGTGCCTCCCCTACGGTTTTCCATTCTCTATCAAAGTGGTGTAGCCACTGGAGGATACACAAGACTCACATTGTGATTATTGACTCCAAGACTAAACTCAAGACTTAAAAGTGGACTCTTAAAGAAAATAGTAAGGGGACTTCAAAATAGAACTATGTCATCTCCAAATCCACAAAGACCCATGCTGAACAATACCCAAACACATTGGATCCCTCACGATACTCAAACCCAAGTAGGATTAAATCTTCCACCAAGTATAAATATTTTATGACTTTGAATTGCAGTGACCCTTGACAGGTGTTAAATACTTGTGATAGGAAAGAAATGTGGGAACTAACAGTGAATTTTAAAGTGTATAATCTCGGGACCTTGGGGAACCAATATTTTTTAACCTCATAGATACATTTTAAGACAAGAAGAGTCGATATACCATACATGAACTGAGTATCCTTACCTATAGAACCAATTTTGTAACCAGACTGAACTGAAAGAAAATTGTGGCAACCATTTGATAGAAAAAGATGACCCACCTGATACTAAGGCAGCGAATTAAATACCACTAGTGTTGTAGTGTTTTCTTCTCAATGATGTATGAAAGGAACCCACTTAAGATCATGGATGACAAACAATATAAACAATAGAAATGACTGCTAAACATTGTAGATCTGCAGCTATATATAGAAACAAAACCTACCAAAATTCTGACCTATGTTGCAATCACAGTTAAACAGTGAAATAAAGAGTAATAATGCCAAAACATCTAATGGAAACCAGATATGTAAAGAATGATTTTATTATAACACCTGAAGGGAAAAAATATATGCTACCAGTCCCCCTCTATGGGATGGGTTCTTGGCAATCCTCAAACGCTTTCAACTTCTGTAAAGTCCCTCTCCTCTATAATGCACAAACCCAGCAAAAATATGGTGTACGACAATGAAAATAATCAAAGTTGCAACAGCGAGTGCAACAATGAAAGTAATCAAGAGTGAATAATGAATGGAAAACCCTCCTATTTATAACAAAATATTGTGTCATCCTTGAATAATGAGCAATGATATAATATTATTGATCCCATTCTTGGAATTACCACTTGGAATATTTTATTATATTTGTTTAAGAGGGAAAAAGTATTTAAACTTTTATTTTGAAATAATAAATCAATAAATGATTTATTTATTATCTCAAGGAATTAGTTAAGGAATAATAAACAAATAATGATTTATTTAATTTTTCCTGAGGGATTTAGTCAAATTTAACAAAGATAATAATTAATTAGTGGTTAAAAAATTATTCTTCAGAGAAAAATAAGATAAATATTGATTTATCTGTTTATTTTTCATGATTGGGTCAAAATTTAACAGGATAATAATAAACAATGGTTTTAATTAATTATTCCTAGAAGAAAATCATTAAATAGTGATTTATTTAATTATTCTTCATGGGTTTAACTATAAATTACTTAATAAAGGTGGTTTATTAGGTAATTTCTCACCGTGAAAGCAATTTTACTAGGGTAAAATTGGCTTTACATGGTATACTTCAATCTATCTAGTAAATTAGGCTAGATGATCAATTTTTTGGTGATAACAGATAACCCCCCAACGTACGAGTATTAGGAGAAAAATGTATGATTGAAGTACGTTGTAAAGACACAATCACTTAGACAAGACAGGGGAGTCATGGAGAGAGAGATAAAGAGAAAGAGACCAATGAAATTGAAGCTGATAGAGGAGAGTGACAGAGGGTGCTAGACTAATGAAAGTCTCCTTTTTTGTTGCAGTACTGGACCTCAATGAGGCAGGGGAGGCATACCCATACCCGCCGAGATAACTTAGTGCAAAAATAATCGTTTGCCCAGAAATATGAAACTGAGCAATAAAGTACATGCTAAATGGTACATGACACACTGGCATAACAAAGCCAGAAATAATACATGTGTCCCATATACATAGTGCACCTAGTAAAAACATGAGCTAGGACTGAATATAATAATATATGAGTACATAAGATACAAAGTCCCTTCCCTAAAAAATGGGTGGGAGGGACGATAGAACAACCAAAGAAGCCCCGTTGAACAAGGAAGGGCTCTGCAAAACTAAATGGATCATTTGGAGGAGAGGTGCATTCTATGAACATTGTGATCAGTAGAAACTGAACCCATCAACTCTATGGAACTGCATCTGAGACTGTAGCATGTAGGTATGCATCTGGGCATGTGGGGGGCTACCTGAAGGGCCACCCCCTCATGAGGTCTGAAACATATCACACACACATGGGAATCACAGCTATAATCTCCTGAATCAGTGGACCACCAACTGTATGGATCATGAACATGAAACAACCAAGTCAAATGTAAATAATGGGACCCTCTACTCAATCCAAGGCACCGAACAAGAATGGAAGATGGAACCAAGATACACCACCCTCTAGGTTGTTCCTCTAGAATAAATGAGCTGATGCTGACAGAATAGGGCCCGCGATAGATGAGGCAATGAGGATCCTCAACTAAAGCATGAGGGAAAATAGTAATGTGACTGATGGATTGACACTAGGGATAATGGGGAAAAGTGGGACTGAGGGAAAAGCAGACGACTACCCTTTTTAGAGCACAAAGTGCATGGTTTACCTAGCAGCAACTAACTCAACTCCAGAGGGGATGGGGACAGTATGACTGGAGGCCAAAATGGGAAACACAGGATGAATAGTATGCAAATATGGATGGAATATTATGACATGATATGATGGGACATTAAATAGACTCCAAGGATGCAATGGTGACTCATGCGGCTGCTCTGAACAAGGATGACTTGATGACGTTGTCACACGGACTAGGCTCAGTGGGGACCATCAAAACATGAGTAAATGATGGTTACTCATGAAGAAGATCAACATATAGTATGACAAGCATAAAGAGGATGTGGACCTCAAAGTACAAGTGTAGCTTTATGACGAAATTTGATTTCAAGAGGTGACGAAGTGACCCTTCTTGGAAAAAAGACTTCTTGGTGAAGTGCCAAATCATCACAACTAAGGAAGACCCATTATAGAGATTGGTGAGAGATTTCCAACAGTGCTGATGGTTCATCAAACTGAGCTACGGTCTAGTCGTAATGGGTGACAAAAAAATTGTGGGTTTTCCTATAAAAGGGTGCTTTCCCTCCAATTTGGATTCATTTTCTAAGTGAGCTGCAGTGAATTTGGGGAGGAGGAAAAGGCCCTAAATATTGTGGAGATCATAGCAGACAAACTAACCGTTGAAATCAAAATCTGCGATTTTCAAGCAAGTGGCCTTACTTTTCTAAAGATGGCCTTAATGCTTCTTGGAATGATGGTTCCTATTGAAGAACTAAGGGAAGAGGAAAATGAGAATGAACTACTAGAAGAGGTCTAGAATCATCCTCAGCCACTAAATCAAACATGGGGACTATGTGGACATAGAGTAGAATATTTGAAGATCTGGTATCTAACATCTACGATATGCAATGTGCATATGGCTCACCATAGAGGTCAGTAGGACAAATTATCCAAGAAATGGGAGGATAATTGACCATACCTAGATCTAGTGGGATCTAGGCTAAGACTTGAGAAGATGGCTAGGGGAAAACCTTCATGCCCCCAAGCATGGGATGTTGATATGGTATGCAAAGTTGGGAATGATGCACCCTACCAAGAGGAGTTTGTGGAGCGCCATTGTTTTCCAAGTGCTCGAAAAAAGGATTCAAGCATCTCGACCCAACTTGGCACGAGATCCTCCAAAGGAGATGAGGAGATGTAGGGGCCTATGTGAACCCCCAGTATGCTATGGGTCTACCGGATGTATTTAGAGCTAAGGACTCCAAACGCTTTTATGATACATAATATGACTATGCATTTTATATATGGCAATGATGGTTCATCATTTATTTTGTTTATGGTTGTCTTTTGTGGTATACATGTGATAAATTCCATTCTAGAATGTTGTTTACAATGGTATCTACATAGTGATTTTGGGCTATAGGCACATGAATGAAAGTAATGGTTTCAAATTCACGCACCAATAGCTTCACTCATAGACATTTTCTAAATAGGACTTGATTATGTACATGATACACACCATTCAATTGCATGACAAGTAGCAATGAATCTATATGAACATGAAGATGAAGGATGTGATGAGCAAGGGAATTGACTAACAAACCTATCACTGCATCACATTTGGCATGATTATTGGTGGAAGATCCAATGCACATGCTATTTGATAGGACTAATGTATGAAAGGGGGTAAAAATGACCCAGGCTGTCGAGGCTAGATTATGGGAGAAGCGACTCGCATCATCGGCATGAACGATATACAATGTGTATAATGGATCCATCTGAAAGGTGAAAAAGACAATAGATGAGAGGATGTAATCTACCTAACATTATGGCAAAAATAAAGACACGCAAATCAAATGGATGTGTTATGAGAAACATTTCTGGAGGTAGAAAGCATTGGGAGAATTAAGAAGGAGATGGCCTTCAAAATCCTCTTGAAGGAATTCCCCCTTACTCAAGTGTAGGGGTAATCAGGGGTAGACATAGCTTCCATGGTGTCCTCACCAGGCTAGGAGATGGCCAGATGGGAGGAAGGCTAACTACATGGTGTGGCGGCATTACCTGGTGCATCAAATTGACGAATAAGGTTCACATATGCATCGTCTTGAATGGTAGCTGATAGACTGGTAGAAGGATGGTCTAATGATGTTGAGACCTCTGATTTTGTCAAAACATATTCAATCAAAATGTGCGCAACAATGTCTAAAGGAAGGTTTTCCAGTGGGGAACTCAAGGATGATGACAGGTAAAGAATGGGGCCTATGGTGTCTATCATCTCGACATCGAGGGAGGGGATCACAATAGAGGGGCCAAAGTTTTCCTGTTTTGGTTGATTGGTGGTACCAAAATCCACAGGTAGAGGAGTAGCGATCTACTATGAGTGGCCTCGTATTCAAGAATCACCCCAAGGAAATTGTGAAACTCGTCGAGACGAGGGAAACAATGGGAATAATGACCATGAATATCACAAAGGGAACAAGGGTGGTTTGTGCACAGCGTTTTCAGTTTCTTAGGTGGGATCATTGTGTCAACATGGACTTCCAGAATGTTTGACTCACGGAACGCTTCATGAACCAAAGGTTTAAGTTGAGGAAGTTCAGGATAATTTTTGGTGGCATGTCCAACAAATTCACACAAAGCGCACGGATTTGGGGCCTTAGGGGCTGGAGGAGCTTGAGGAGCCTTGTCCTTCAAATATTTTTTTTTGGTTTTGCACCCCTAGCCAACTGTAAAATAGGATTTGGTTCCTATTAAGGTTGTGATGGTACTGATGTTATGCTTCTTAACCTGCAAATGATACCCAAATACAGAATATGCGAAGAAAAGAGACTGATAACACAGAATATGTGAAGAAAAGATATCCAGAACACAGAATAGCGAAGACTTTATTATTCAGAGAGTAATGTTCACTTGCCTCTTCGAGGGGGCAACCTCCAAATAGAGCAGAGCTTGATTACAAAGATAAGACACGATGCTCCTCGCAGGGAGTTACTATCCTATATATATGACTCCTACAAGTAATACCACAGGTCAATACCATTTATTACTAATACCGTCGGCCCATTTGCAACTAACTGTGGTTCCTTTATTAATTGTGGATTAACCACTTACAATTATTAATATGGGCTTTATTGACTCTTAACTATGACGTGGTCCCATTACATAGATAAGGGGGTTAGGGTGGAACCCTAACAACTGAAGTAGCGGCAGGGGTCATGGGGACCGATTGAACTGGGGTCGAAGCGTGATATGGTCGTGGCTAACCAGGTGGAATGTTTGCAGGGGGATTGATGTACCATACTGGGATCCCGAGAGTCATGTTAGGAAGGACCAATGAAGGCATGACAAGTAGAGATAAAAACTCTCAGAGGGAGGAATAAGAAAGGTATCTGGCTGAGAGGATAATGTCCCCACAGAATAGCTCCTGGATGGTTGAGACCTGGAGGGAATATAGGAGAGGCACCCACAAACAGAGGAGGTCTGATGGAGTGGATCTAGAGGGTTCAATTAGAAAAGCAACAACAGTATGCTGGGGAGCTGGTTGTTGATCAGGTGTACTCGACTTCTTAAGGGTAACCTGTGTCGCTTGTAACATGCAAACACTCATGGAAGTAGGTTCAAAATGGGAGGGGGAGGACTAGGGAAGGCACCCAACAATGACGATTCTTTATAGATTTCAGGTGAGACACTAGTGCAAGGAGTGGATGACTTTTTATCGAATACCGACGAGATGATGGACTTGGGGGAGGTCACAGATACCAACTCATAGTAAGTCAACTGATCAATGGGAACAATCTTCCCTTCATGGGGGAAGCACATATTGCAAAACATTGTAGACACGACCGCTGACATGGAGGATGTGTAACTATGACCTAAGAGAATATTGTAATCCAAAGTGGCATCGATGGCTTCGATATCGACATGGAAGGTCTTTCCTGCAAGGGTCACTATACAATTACGGTACATGCCAAGGGTCTGGGAGCAATGTCCATCCCAAGAACGCAAGGTGATGGTGGAGGGGGACAACTCAGGTGACTTAAGTTGTTTCCAAATAGTAGCAGACATCACATAGGTGGATGTACCTTCATCAATAATGCATTTGGAGATGACGGAATTACGAACTCTAACTGGTATCTATAAAGCGACAGATGAAGGTAATGGGGGTTGCTCTAATGTATCAACCAGGATGATGATCAAATTATCGTCGGAAGGATCCACTACACCCAAGGCAATTAATAGAGCCTTCTTTTGGGAAGGGAATGACTTGAGCACTTCCAGTGTCGACATGGTGACAGGTGATCATCTACTATATTGTATGTATGGGAAGCTCTGCTAGAAGCCACATTACCGCATAATGGTCCCTTTGGGATATTGGGAATGGCCTCAACTTTGGGTTGATGGTTCTATAAAGGACCATTTGGTGTCGTAAGAGGATTAGTGGACACTTTGGTTTTGGAATTGACAGCTGACGAAGTGGACGGATTGTCATATTGGAACAACTGAGTTTGTAGGTTGATATTGGAGGGGTTAGCCTCATCACAATTCATCATCAGGATATGGTAGTCACCGGGACTAGAAGGTTGGGGGAGGTGGGCTACCTGACCTAGCTAGGGTTGAGTAGCAATGAATCCTTGCTGAGGGAAAGGATTTGTGAGCACAGCCAGTTGAGGTGGCGCATGATTCTGAGGTGATTGTTGACCTCGTGAAGCTACTTGAGCTTCCCATAGTTGGCACATCTAGGGTAAAAGGGGACACTCATGTGTGTATTTGCCATGTACACCACAGCATGCACAAGGCTTATTCATACGAATAGCCTTGTTTTCTTGTGTTCGACACACTACTGTTGGTTGTTGGTGTTAGGCTGGTTCCCCTAGGGTTCACTAAGCTGGTTACCTTGGTTACCCTCGTTACCCTTCCCCTTATTCTTTTTCTTTGAATTCTTGGGATTGGTATCATTCTACTACACAAACACCAGACCTTGAGAGGGTGGTAGCTACTAGGGCTGAGAATGCATGGGAGGCTGCGGCACTAATGCTTGAGGGGTTGGAGTGCCATGTTGTGCATAAGAAGGAGCAATAGTTTGGTAGATGGGTTGGGGCCCTGGAAACATGTTGCTAGAAGGAGGGGCATAAATGTTGGAGAAACTAGTGCCCCCCTACGGGTAGCCATAACTCTGCTGAGAATATGGCGAAGAGTGTGAAATGGATCCATTGATACCATCAACAGCGTGATATGCCCCCAGTGCATTAGCACTGCTAGGATGAGGGAGGTCCGAAATAACAATATAGAAATAACCTAATTGAGCATAAATCAAATCACATCTCAAAGCGATTTGGATATCTTCTTCCTCGATCTAAGGAAAATGGGACGCAACATCTTTCCCGATGGGGGATAAAAGGCTCTTAAGAAACCAATCTAGATAAACATGGCCTTCAAAAGGCAGGGAATGACATGTGCCCCTCCTTCGATGCCACTCTTGAACATGGTTAGAAAGGCAAGTAGCAGAGGATTGAAGGAATGTGGTCAAAAAATCAGTACCAATGTCATACTAGAGAGGTAACTCGAAATAGGACAAGAACGCTTTAGCAAGCGTCACGAAAATAGAATGAGAGGTAATGCGCTGGTCTACATACCATTTTGCAGCGTCTCCAGTGAGCATCCGTTGGAAGAGTCGAAGACGAATGGAGTCTTCGATTACGGAGTTGGATGAACACCACATGTGGAAGGATCGAACATGATTAGTAGGATCCTCTCTAGTATTACCCTCAAACTTTGGGATGTTTGAGGGAAGCTTAGTCGGCATAGAGGGCCAACTAGCATCATGGTGTATGGGGTCATTTATCAACTAGTTAATATCTGGTAGACTTAACCCAACCATAAAGGGGAGCATGGGGGCTACGAGAACTGTTCCTAAGACTGTTCCACCTTATGTGACCACCAATGTAGCATCGCAGCTGCCACCAGATTGGGATCCTGCACCAGTTGTGGGTCCAGACATGGTGACGATATGCGGGGAATGACGTTCGGAACCAGATGAGGAATCAATAGAAGAGTAAAGATGGGGACTCAGAGGGCTATGAACTCAAACTTGATGGGGAGGAGTAATACGCCCAAGAAAAAATTAATGTTGAAGGTCTAATAGTCTCTGTGACTCACGCCTTAGTGGTGCAATGATGGAAGGACACATGGAACATGGAAAGGGTGAAGGGAGATCAACAACATATCTTCTATCTCTAATGCAGTGAGATAAATTTATTATGTTAAGTCTTGGCTTGGCAGTGTAAACCAAGCACCCTTCGCTTAAGGTGTGCTAGTGTGTGCAAGTTTATTAATTGATTAAGCCCATATCGTGTTTGTAAAAAAGAAAAAAACTTCTTGTAAATAAACTGAAATAATAATAGAAAATAAACAACAAAACAATTAACTAAACCCCACCCAAACTGGGTTTGCAAAAACTATACTGCTAGGTGGCTAAACCGATGGAAAATACACTAAAACAATCAAAAGATCTAAATGCCAGTGTGACTAGGATCAACTGACTCTAAGCTATTGGGTGGTGCAACAACAGCAAAAAACCAGAGGGCAAGACCGCTGCAAAAAGATAGGGAGTTGGGTGAAACACTTAGGGAAACCAATGGGACCCTAAGGGAATGACCAAACAAGTTTGAATGTGAAACTATGGATGGTAGCAACCTATCTTAACAAATCTGAAACAAAAGGTTATAGATCTGGAAAATGTGGCTGAAAGCATTGTAGAAACTCAGACTTCTCACTTAGCTAAACTCCTTCTAGAAAGGCGAAGTGTATTAGAAGCCCTAAGGGAGGCTAAATTTGACTTCAATGAGTAAGAAAGAATGGATCAAGGCCTAAGAGGGATGAGATATAAGTCAGACACCCAACAGAAAGCTCTCAGCAAAACCTAGAAAAAGATCTGAGAAAAACCCTAAAACCCAGAAATCGCAGGCTCTATCCTGGTTTTTTATGAAATTGCACTTTTTGGGCAGAAAGTTGTGTTCTAGAGCCCAGATCACACCTTTTGGGCCGAAAACTATGATTTGTGCTCTGAGACTTCCAATCTACAAATTTCAGAAAAAAAGTGTCACCTTTGCCATGACTAGTTCCTATGACATGCACAAACGACCATAAAGCTTGTGAAAGTCGGAAATTGATTAGATCTAGGGTTAAAACACTAGGAAACATTAATAGAATTGGAAAAAGAAAAAACATTAAGCTGAAAACCAAAGGTCACCAGGTTCTAGATATAAAGTATAAAACCCAGTGGAGTTGCCAATTTTGTATTGGAGACCTAGTTTTTTGAATCATAATTATTCCTAGTGGAGTCACCAATTTGTTGTAGTGTTTTCTTCTCAATGATGTACAAAAAGAACCCACTTAAGATTGTGGATGACAAATGATATCAACAATAGAAATGACTGTTAAATATTGTAGATCTGCAGCTATTGATAGAAACAAAACCTGTCAAAATTCTTATCTATGCTACAATCATAGTTAAACAGTGAAATAAAGAGTAATAACCCCAAAACATCCAATGGAAACCAGATATTTAAAGAATGATTTTATTATAACACCTGTGAAGGGAATAAGTATATGCTACCAGTCCCCCTCTATGGGATGGGTTCTTGGCAATCCTCAACGCTTTCAGCTTTTGTAGAGCCTTTCTCCTCTATAATGCCTAAACCCAGCAAAAAATATGGTGTGTGACAATGAAAATAATCAAAGTTACAACAATGAGTGCAACAATGAAAATAATCAAAAGAATGAATGGAAAAGCCTCCTATTTATAACAAAATATTGAGTTATCCTCGAATAATGAGCAATAATAAAATATTATTGATCCCATTCTTGGAATTACCACTTGGAATATTTTATTATATTTGTTTAAGAGGGAAAAAGTATTTAAACTTTTATTTAGAAATAATAAATAAATAAATGATTTATTTATTATCTCAAGGAATTAGTTAAGGAATAATAAACAAATAATGATTTATTTAATTATTCCTAAGGGATTTAGTTAAATTTAACAAAGAATAGTAATTAATTAATGAATAATTAATTAATCTTAGGGAAAAATTAGATAAATAATGATTTATCTATTTATTTTTCATGATTGGATCAAATTTAACAAGGAATAATAATAAAACAATGGTTTAATTAATTATTCTTAGAATAAAATCAAATAAATAGTGATTTATTTAATTATTCTTCATGGGTTTAACTATAAATTACTTAATAAAGGTGGTTTACTAGGTAATTTCTCACAGTGAAAGCAATTTTACTAGGGTAAAATTGGCTTTACATGGTATACTTTGATCCATCTAGTAAATTAGGCTAAATGATAAACTTTTTGGTGATAAAAACTGGCCAAAATTCACTACTAGACATCAATATTAAACAATGTGACCTCAAGCTAAACACAATAAGCCACAAAATCCCCCATTATAACACCAAAAATCCATGGGATAGAATATTATTAAAACCATATCGAAAAGTTCCCTGGGTACTAAACCCCACATACCAAAATCAGGCAGTTGAAAGAGATACCTAGAAATTCCAAGCCCTAGAGCACTAATGAAGGAAGCACAACTACTAATTCGGAGATAGGCCCTGAGATTGCGTTATGGAGGAAAAGGATAAATAACATTTGCTTTAAAATCCTTTGAAACAAAAGGATCATAAAACCCCAATGCCCTTCTCTGAGCAAGGATATCTTAGTATATCGAGAGATGGTTTCATCAGCACCCAGCACATAGTGTCAAACATGACATGATAAACTAAAACACAAGGACCATAAAATCTTGTAATATCTCTATAGAGTATAATGTATGATTTCCAACCTATTAAATATCTGACCCATTTACAATGACCAGAGGAAGAGGAATGCCATGAGATGAAGATATTGTTACCCTTCTAGTGAAGGACAGAGGGAAGAAAAGTCTTAATTGTGGCACACTTGTTAAGGAAGACATTCCTTTTGTGTTGCAGTGAGCCATAAATGAGCTGAGACAATGCATCCTTCTCTCCTATGGTTGAGATCTTCAAAGCCATTATGGCTACCCTCCTAAAACTTTATGAACCACACTAGAGGTGATGAACCAAACCAACAAGTTGTGATATCCCTCTCCCATTACCCTAGCATATTGATGAGATAACATTGCCAAATATTGATGTCCCAATCTCATAATACCACACTTCCACATATGGATGTGTGTGAACACTTGTCCATACCAATGCTCCTTCCAAGACGAATTAATTATATGTCAATTCACACCCCCATCGGGGATCCTCATCTATGGAGTTTTTTGTCCCTATCAAGTAGCACTATTAATGCTTGGTTCTCCTCATCCCATGCTGAAACCTAAAAACCAACAACCCATGTTTGCTAGGTAATCTACCACTTCATTCCCTGCCCAGTTTGTTTGTTCGACTATGATATATTTGAAGGTCTTAAATAACTCAACAATATTGACCACTACATCTTCTAGTCTCCAATTGTGGGTTATTTTAGATTTTGGTTGGTTGTTTAATAGTTGGCAAAATGCATTGTATTTCCAATAGAGAGTCTCCATGTACCTAAATTAACTTAAAACCTTAACTCGAAACAATATGGAGTCCTCTCTCTGCAACGAGAAACTCAACTAGGTTATTAGTTGAAATGCCACAGTCCATGGGGAATACTCTTCAAGGGGCTAACATATTATCTCTAAATATCCCCTGAAAACTCGCAGGCCTTGGGTTTCCCTTGGATGCACCATCAAAGCTTAATTTTATAAAATTCATTGTGGGAGGCCAATAACCATGGTTCATTGATAAAGAGTGATCTACATTGGTATGAGGAAGAGAGGGAATCATCTGACCATCCAAATTCGAGCTCTTATGGATCATTATTTCTATTTAATCAACTTCTCAATCCATTTATAATGATGTAACCAATAATATGGTCTCTCGTAAATTGATCAAACTAATTTCTTTCAACAAGCCTGAATTTTTTCAGCTTTTGCCCAAAAATTTGATTATCTTGCTCCTTCCATAAGTTTTATAAGATGAAGCCAAAAATTAAATTCTAGAATCTATTAATGGTTATGTTATTGAAACGTGTAGTGGACCATTAGTTAACTGTTGAAGTCATATCCTGAAAATGTGAGATTGGACAAGAAAAAACTCTTAATACAAATTCCCATACCTCTATTTCAAAACTGGATGAAAGAAATATATGTTTTATTGTCCCATGCACTTCATGACAAAGAAAACAAATCGATGGCCCTTCAAATCCTCGCCTACATATATTATCCCAAGTTAAAAGACATTGTTAGGCTATTAGGCATAAAAAAATTGAAATTTTCGGCCACAAAAAATTTGATCATATCCACTTCCATACCTATTCTTTCTCCAAAGAATGATGTCCTATTGCAATGCAATGCACTTCACTGATTGTGAAACGAATGTGTTGACCTGCCCCCTATTGTATAATATTTGTACCATTCGAGTGACGAATTCTTGTTTCGCTTAACTCTCTATCAAGCTTGTCCCATGGGAGTGGATGAGGGGATGGAGGCTAGTTAATTTGTTATTTCCATATCCTCTAAAATGGGTTTGTACTCTGTTGCTTCCAATAATCCTTTACTTTAGTCATACCTAGGTTTTCCAAATAGGTTTTAACCCCCTGCAATTCATGTTTTTCCTCAAGTCTTGGCATCTATTTCCAAGCTCCATTCCAAAAGTTGGTCATCTCACTAGATTTCACATCCCAAAAAGAAAAGCTTTGCACTATATCTCTACGATTATGAGCCCAATTCTATAGGATTGACCCAACAATAGGCCCAGTATCACACAATTTGCCTCCGGTGATGAGAATTGGGTATATTTATGATTCAATATTTTTATCCATCACTGGTCTCCTCCTTTGACCCATTGGCACCATAATTTTTCTCCAAATGCAGTGGTCATGATGTCTGGATCTATAAGCCCTAAACCACCTGAAGATTTGGGTACAATGAGTTTCTTCTAGCCAACTAACATCCATCTCTCATTAGACGAAATTTCAACCTAAAAGTGGCCTCCTAAGGAAAAATAATAAAATAATAGGAAAAAATAAAATAATAAATATGAATTTTGGATGGAGAAGAAGAAAACTAATTTTCATCATTTTATTTTTGGTTTATCTCCTTATAGGTTTACTCAAATTTCGAGTGTAGACACTTGCTGGATGCATAATTAAATTCCAGATCCAAAGAGCACCACCCATTATGCATACTTTTGAGAAGACCCGCACTGATAAAAAATGAAGATACATTAATAAAACATGTGAACACATTTTATTAATGTATATTCAATTTTTAGCAATGTGGGTCTTCTCAAAAGTATGCATAATGGGTACTCTTTGGATGTGGAATTTAATTATGCATCCAACGAGTGCCCACACTTGAAATTCGAGTAAACATATAAGGAGATAAACCAAAAATACAATTAAGAAAAAGTAGTTTTTTATTTTCCCTCCAAAATATTTACATGTACTTCTTTTTAAATTTAAAGGCTCTTGATTGGTTTACATATTATGTACATGAAAATTTCATCGGCACTTTTACGCTAAAATTTCCTCTAATGTAGCTTTTTCGAATCCCCTCCACTCGCCAAATGTTTCTAAGCTTACCGCCTATGGCTTTGGGAAGTGGCACAGTTGTCCTTTGGTACACTAGGATTTCCTGTAGTACCGATTTAGTCATGACCAGCCTACCTGCAAAATTTATTGCTTGAAACGTCCATTTTTATATTTTTTTCAATAATTTAGCTATTAACTCCTACCAACAAGATATTTCTTAGGTAAAAGACAAATGGTAGTCCCAGATATGTAACGGGGGGGTAGCCCCTCTTAAATAACAATACACGAGTCAAATGTTTAGCAATAGAGTCTTTATAGTTGAATAAGAAAACCCTAGTTTTTTCCTTGTTGATCATAGTGTCAGAAGCTTTAGCGAAGATTTGCATGATTTTCTGAAAACTTTTGGCTTCGCGTAGTGAAGGTACACCAAATATACATACATCATCAAAAAATTATTGATGTGTTAATTGAAATCCTATCAAAATAGTTTGAATTCTTTGACAATACCTTTAGAAAATGATTGCTTTAAGAATTTTCCCAGGCCTTCCTTTGCCAGGATAAAAATAAAAGGAGATAAAAGATCCCCTTGCCTTAATCCCCTTGTTGACCTAAATGTCGAAGATGGTGAACCATTGACTATTACGGAAAAGAAAGGTGATGATATGAGGGAAAAAATCTAGAAGTTCCACTGCCAACAAAAACCAAAAACATATAGAACCTTAAGTAAGTACTCTCAGCTAAGATAGTCATAATCCTTTGATAAATCTAATTTGATCAACATACCAGGCCTCTTCTTAACCTTTAGAGAGTGGATAGCTTCCTGTCATGTAATAATTCCATCCATAATCTTCCTACCTTCCACAAATATTGTTTGTTATGGCGAAATGAGATTGGAAAGTAGAGGTTTTAAATGTTTGACTATAACCATGGAGATGATTTTGTAAATTACATTGCATAAAGCAATGGGGAAAATCCATTAGGGTCCTCTAAACGCCCATGTTTAGGAACCAATGTAATGAAAGTTTCATTTAGACCTCTCCACAATGATTGGGTTTGTTTCGATTCCTCCACTAGTTCATATCTCCTTGCCTAAAAAAGACGAACGTGCTGATAAAATTTAGAAGTAAACCCAATAGGCCCCGGTGCTTTGTTTTTTGGAAAACCCATGACGATCATTTATACTTCTTAAAAAGAGATAAATTATATCAAAGCTATGTTATTCTCCTTAGAGATAATTCACGGTATCCCTATTAATAACTGACTTATTTCGCCCTGTCTTTGAAAATAAGTTTCTAATAAGAGATCCTAGTTATAGTGCACTAATTCTACCTCTATCTCTGGGTGTATGATTTAACAAACACCATCTACCCTGATGATAGAGAAAATTTTATTTTGATACCTTCGTTGCAAGATTAAATTACAGGAAAACTTAGTGTTTCGTTCTCCCTCCTTTAACCATTGGACCCTTGATTTATGTTTCCATAATAATTCTTCTTGTTGTCATCGTTTCCCCAGCTGATGTAGTGTAATTTTTTCCTCCACAACCAGGCCTATAGTTCGCCCTTTGAGGACCATTCGTTGTTGCATTTTCTGCATTTTTTCTCCAACCTCAATTTCTCTTCAAAAATATTCCCTAAGTGTTGTTTATTCCAAATTTTAATTTTCCTTTTTGAAGCTTATATCTTCAGTCGAAACATATGCATCCTAATTCAACCCTTCATTGAACCTTCTTGACACCAAATTTAACGTGCTCTATAAAATCTAGATCCTTCAACTAAAATATTTTCAGGAAAAATGGTCAATTTTTTGGTGTTTCTTTTAAATCTATTTCGAGTCGAAGTGGAAAGTGATCTGACTCTAGACAAGGAAAAATAGTGGCCTCTATGGATATATCCATATGCAAAATTGTATCTAATATAAGGAATCAGTCTAAGTGACTAGCTATCTGATGTAACTCACCCCTTCTGTTGTTCCAAGTAAAATTTCCATTGACCCTGGGAATATCTACTAACATCAATTGCTCAATGAGGTTATTAAAAGTTTTAGAGACTGGTTCAATTCTGCTAAGACCCCCTTTTTTCTCTTATGTCAACCTTATCATATTAAAATCTCCCCCTAAAATTCATAATTGATGAGGAAAGCATTGCCTATGATACAAAATTTAACGTAAAAATCTTGGCTTATCTATTGATATTGAAGGTCCATATATCGTTGTTAAAGAAACTAGGTCTTTTGTGCCCATATATCTGAAAGGAAAGTTAAATATTGTGAGCTTTCCACCAAATATAGCCAATCCCCAAAATCTACCTTCAGCATCAAGTGCCATGAATTGACTTCCATTCCAACAAAAATTAAAACAAATTTCCCATTTTCTCCCATACTAGCTTAGTTTCTTGTATAATTAAAATTGTCAGTTTCTCTTTTTTAATTTGTTCCCGTACATACCTTTGCTTTTCTTTTTTATTAAGGACTCTAATATTCCATGTGAGTGTCTTGATTAGGAGGGTTTTGGAATAGCTGGAAAGTAATCCAGGAGCACCATAGATGGTCCAAAGTTCACTAAAACATCTCTTGTCTCTAGCAGAGAGTCCTTTTTAATTTTTCTTCCCCTTTTTTACCTCTTTAACCAATTCTTTCACTAGAATATATTTACCTTTCCCCCAAAATTCCTCTATGGAGTGTATACTAGGTCCCTTCAAGGATTACTAGCGTTTTTTTGGTTTTCCATTCAAACAGGCCCTCGCAATAATGTTCATGTTTCTCCTTCAAAAAATTCGCCAGATCTCTCTCTACCCCAATCATTTATAAGGTTTATGAGTATCCTTTATTCCTTGGAAAAGTATTCATAAGTCTATCTTGTCAACTGAGCAACCTCCTCAATGTCTAGTAGGTCAGTAACATCAATTTTCACATTAACTATCTTTGCATTCTTTGGAGTTTTCATCTTCTTAGATTGCTTCATTTCCCTGACATAGTGGTTTTGTTCCCCCATATGTACATTGTTTGGTGCTTCCTCTTGCAGATCCTCTTCCATCACAGCTAGGTCTTCAAAGGCATTTTTTCCTGGAAGTGTCTGTTGGTTTGTGGTAATGTGCGGCTTAGTTTTTCTTGTGTGGGAGATTACTTTGGTGAAGCCTTCATTTCCTAATCCCACTCTATTTTGTTCCTTCTTCCTACTAGGGAAATATTTTAAAAGGCGAACATGTTCATGGAAGAGGTAACAGTGAAAAGGAACATGCTCATAATCTATTGGTTGGGACCAAATTTCCCCTTGATAATTCAAATTAATTGATTATAACAAGGGTTGATAAATATTCATATATATGCATAGATAATCATATGACATATTTCATCCTCGTTTGGTTACTTTTGACACTTTTACAAAATGACCCAGTACATTACCAATCCCCTCTAATATTTTTTGGATCCAGAATTCAACTACTAGGGACTACAATCTTATCCAAATAGGTGTAGACATGAACTCTTCTTTATCAAGGTTGAACCATTCTTCTGAGTGCCCAATATACAAGCTCACATTATTGTAAAAGTAAGGTCCCCTATAAAAAATATTAGCATTTTCTTCCAAGTTGGAAAATTAATGTGAAAAATCCTTTTGGTCTTAATCAAAGATTGATTTCACCCTTCATTTTCCATTTCTATAGAATCAAATGCTACATTTCTCTCTCTATATTTAAACCTCTAATAAATTTACAAATAAAGGCATGATATTTCATTATTTTATGATGATCCTCCAAAAATTACACGGGATTACAAAAGTTGTGTTTTGAGGAGCTTTGGGTATGCATCTACCCTAAAGACTAGCTTGCCATTTTGCCCCTAAAATTAGTAATTCTAAGGAATTGGCTTTAGTCTTCTCTCCCTTAGTTGAACTTATCGTAGATCTAGACACAACATTATTGAAGGAAGGGGGGGGGTGTGCGGGGATTGGTGCCCCCTTTCAAAACACTCATAGTATGTGAGAAACCCTATAAGACATTAGGTGCCAAAATTCTAGGGTAAGATATTGGCTCCCTACTTATTACAGATTAAGATTCATTTTCTAACCCAGCCAGCAAAAGTTATAAGTTATCGTAGGGTTATGTCCCAGTGATTTTGGTTCACCTAACATTATAGTTTGAAATTTTTATTATTCCATTTAAAATTTATTATAAGTTTTGATATTACATTATTTAAATAGGAATTACATTTAAAAATAAATTTATTTTATTATTTATAAATTTATTTTTAATTTTAGGAGTTAGCTAACTTATTGTATTGAAGAACAATGATCCATCCATAATGGGATGCTTCTATTCAAAAGGTTAGCGCCCTCATGGATAAAAAGTGAATCATTTCTCTGCATTTTTGTTTGGAAAGTTTCATTACTCTATTTAAAGCTCATCAAAAGCTTTTGTATTACATTGTTTGAATAGGGATTGGATTGTGTGAGGCTCAATCAAGCCTAGATGCCCCTTTGTAAGTTTAATTCCCCCAAAGTGACTTCCATCCTCAACCCCTCCCCATAAGGTTTGAACATGTGACCTAACAAAGAATAAACCCTACACAAGTCAATCAATCTACACCACATAGGTTTATTTTATTTTTTGATTAGTCATAGATATATATATATAATTTAAAAAGTATTAATTTCATAAGATTATGATGGTATTTATTGAAGCTAATTTTATTAGTATTTTCTATTTATTTCAATAGGTAATTGAGTTATTTTTTATGTTTGAAATGAAGTTACAGATGTCAAAAACCAATAAAATCTAGAGTTTTAGAAAAAATAATAAAATTCTTAAAAAGAAAATTTTTAAAAACCATTTTCAAGTTTAAACTTTGAAAATTTGATGGTTTTTTCAAATTGAGAACCGTAAGTTTCTCTCTACTCATTTGTATATAAATTTTTAAGGTGAATATTAATTTTATATGAACAGGTTTTTATTAAAACAACCTAGATCCATATTAACCTTAAATATATCAAGCATCGAAAGGGATTGAATCTATCGGGGTATAGAATTATTTTTTGAGTTCAAAACTTGAGGAAAGGTTTGCACCTCAAGAGATTTGATCTCTCTCAATGCTTGATCGATCTACAGTTAAGATGAATCTAGGATGGTTTTAGTCATGCACAGTAACAAAACAATTGTTGAACATCTAATTATTTTGATAATTTTAAATATGCTAAATATGACTAATATTCATTTGGTCATTTTAATTTTAAATTTACTCAGTGACCTCAATTTTTTGAGATGATAAAGATTATTAATAACTTGAATGATGAAAAATGATGAAATAAAATTTTGAATGCAAAGTGACAATGTAATAGTGTTCAATGATACAAAATGTGAATAATAAGAAATTAGTCAAATACAAATCATCGTCATTGCGATCATTCTCAAACTATTTTCTTCTATTGTTCTTATTGTCACACATGTTAGTTTTTCCATATTTTCATATCAATCATATGAAAAGAGAAGTTGAAATTGTAGACCATTAAAATAGTTAACTCGAGCTATTGTAGTAAATGCCACACCTTGTCTCTCTTGCTCTCCAATATTAATAGTAGTTTTGTCCAATGTCAATCATTGTAACTTATGGAGTGTTAAACCCCAAGTAAGATTCAACAGTAGTTGTTTTCTATTAGCTCATTTGAATGTAGAGTGAATAACAATGTTGAATGATGGAAAATGGAAATAATAAGAATATAGTCAATTACAAATAGTGTACAGTTCCAAGAAGAAAAAATTTCAAGTAAGTGAGCATTTTATTTAAGATGAAATTTCAAGTATTTTATTTATGGTTGAATTATTATAACACAAAAATCAATGCATGTTGTCAATCATTTGTTTGTGCTTACACTGAAATCAATGCACACTATTAATCTAATTACTCTAAAATCAATGTATATCATACATCTACTTACATAAAATCAGAAAGCAACATATACACTGAAATCAATGCATCTAGTGTAGCTAATCAAATAGGATTAGAAATCAATGCATCTAGTGTAAGCAATAAAAGACGATCGAAACCTTGAAAGGTAAGTATACTTGGCCAAATAAAAGAATGGGTCCTGGCCATATTGCTGCATGATTAGATAGATTCCTTGTTCAAAGTTCCTATCTTCTCCTTGGTTTAGAAGCTAGGATGCTCATTCTGGTATGCAGCATTTTGAATCATAAACTCATAAGGTTGGAGCTCTCACCACATAGAAATTTTGGGCCCATACCTTTTTGATTCAGTCCTTTATGGATTAGGCACCCAGAATTTATGGATAAGGTTAAAGAAAGCTGGAATCGGCCTGTCACAGGGTCTCCTTTCTTTGTATGGGAGGAAAAATTAAGAAGAGTAAAGGTTGTTCTAAAGAGTTGGGCTAAAACTCTTCCTAATCCGGCTGATGAAAGGAAGATGGCGCATGCCTCCCTCGAGAAGCACCCACTACAGATGGAAGAGGAGGACCCCTCGAAGGAATCTATAGCCAAAGAAGGAAACCTACAGCAAAACTTCCACAAAGCTTGCTTGTAAGAGGAAGAATATTGGAGGAAGAAATCTCGAAGTTTGTGGTTGAAAGCGGGAGACAGGAATACCTGTTTCTTCCACAAGCAAGCCCAAGCTAGAAGGTACTTCAACACAATATCTGAAATAAAAGAAGATCTTGTTACCCACAAAGATTTCACAAGTATCAAATGGGTTGTCTTCTCCCACTTTGAGAAACTCTATAGTGAAGTCGAGGTTATGAGTCAGGATACAATGTTCTTGGATGTTATCCCCTCCAAGATCTCTTCAAAAATGAATCATCAGCTGGAAGCTAAAGTTACCAGAAAAGAAATAAAGGCTGCGCTCTATGAAATGGAGCCGGACAAAGCTCCGGATTCGGATGGCTTCACAGCCAGATTCATCCAAGTTTGTTGGAAAATAGTGAAGAGGGACCTGCATATAATGGTTTCAAAATCTCAAAACTGCCGGAAAATGGGAGGCAGCATGAATTCTATCTTTCTTGCCCTCATCCCAAAGGAGAAGGGAGCTAGCACTTTTAACAAGCTTCATCTGATTTCTCTATGCAACATTGGTTACAAGCTCATAACAAAGGTGATTACCAATAGATTGAAGGTCCTCTTGCCCTCCATTATACCTGAAAATCAAGGGAGGTTCATTCAGGGTAGGCAGATCGTGGACAACATAATCCTCGTGTAAGAGGCTATTCATTCTAGCTTGCAGCGGAAAGAAAAAGGTATGGTGGTCAACTTGGACCTAGGTAATGTGTTTGATCGAGTTCATCACAATTTCCTCTTTGATGTGATGCACAAGTTTGGGTTTGGTTAGGAGTTTATTAGATGGGTCGGGGCTTGCATCTCTGAGCCCTGGATTGGGCCTCTCGTGAATGGAAGAGCAACGGAGTTCTTTAAATCCTCTAGAGTGTTGGGTTGTTTTATATTCTTTCCACGACTAACCTACGTAGTGAACTGGGGGGTTAGAGGGGGGGCGCAGCCCCCCCTCCGTTGC
>APFE030605383.1:145308-170838 GCA_000404065.3 Pinus taeda
TTTTTGGTCCATGGTATTGGACGTGATGGTTTTTCGGTCGATGGTATTGGATGCTTCGGCATGTATAAATATGTATTGTAACATTGAAAGGAACATAATGAAAATTCAAGCTGGTAGTCTCGGTTTTGAGATCTAGTGGGAAATCTTTGTGTATATGTGTTTTATGTGTTATGCTCTCGCATTTTTATTTTTCCTGTGATTTAGAATTTGTATGAAGGTAATTTCTGTACAGGGTTAAAACCTACATTTGGTATCAGAACTTTTTTGGCTTCAAGGGGACGCCTTTGTTGCTGAGGGGTTTCACTCGGGCCTGTGGTAGACCCTGTTCAGTGGGAGATCTGCGAGATCGATTCTAGTGGTGAAAGAAGATGGCGAGCAGCAGAAAGAAAAAGGTATGGTGGTCAACTTGGATGGCTTCATAGCCATATTCATCCAAGTTTGTTGGCAAATAGTGAAGAGGGACCTGCATATAATGGTTTCAAAATCTCAAAACTACCGGAAAATTGGAGGCAGCATGAATTCTACCTTTCTCGCCCTCATCCCAAAGGAGAAGGGAGCTAGCACTTTTAACAAGTTTCATCTGATTTCTCTATGCAACATTGGTTACAAGCTCATAACAAAGGTGATTTTGGCTTCAAGGGGATGCCTTTGTTGCTGAGGGGTTTCGCTCGGCCCTGTGGTAGACCCTATTCAGAGGGAGATCTGTGAGATCTATTCTGGTGGTGAAAGAAGATGGCGAGCAGCAGAAAGAAAAAGGTATGGTGGTCAACTCGGATGGCTTCACAGCTAGATTCATCCAAGTTTGTTGGCAAATAGTGAAGAGGGACCTGCATATAATGGTTTCAAAATCTCAAAACTGCCAAAAAATTGGAGGCAGCATGAATTCTACCTTTCTCGCCCTCATCCCGAAGGAGAAGGGAGCTAGCACTTTTAACAAGTTTCATCTGATTTCTCTATGTAACATTGGTTACAAGCTCATAAAAAAGGTGATTACCAATAGATTGAAGGTCCTCTTGCCCTCCATTATACCTGAAAATCAAGGGAGGTTCATTCAGGGTAGGCAGATCGTGGACAACATAATCCTCGTCTAAGAGGCTATTCATTCTAGCTTGTAGCGGAAAGAAAAAGGTATGGTGGTCAACTTGGACCTAGGTAATGTGTTTGATCGAGTTCATCACAATTTCCTCTTTGATGTGATGCACAAGTTTGGGTTTGGTCAGGAGTTTATTAGATGGGTCCGGGCTTGCATCTCTGAGCCTTGGATTGCCCCTCTGGTGAATGGAAGAGCAACGGAGTTCTTTAAATCCTCTAGAGGGTTGCGCCAAGGTTGCCCTCTTTCTCCTCTTCTTTTTGTTTTGCAAGCTTCAGTTCTGAGCTCTTATTTAGAAAAGTGTCAAGTGGATCAAGAGATTATGGATCTTAGGATTGCTAGAGGGATCAAGGATATTAATCATGCATTGTTCACTGATGATTCTCTTCTGCTAGGTTCTTCCTCCTTATACTGTGCCTCCAGATTTAGGAAAGTGTTGGACGACTTCTATGGTACTTCAAGCAGTAAACTAAATGAAGGGAAATACCATTTCTATGGCTAGAATATCTCCAACAACGATCTCTCCTCAATATCCAGATGTTTGGGCTTCGCTGGCTCTGCTAGTTGGAATTATTTCATCCATTTGGGCCTTCCTATCTTCCAAAGGAGTCACTCTACCAAAGATTAGCTCCCAATGGTTGAGAAATTCAAGAATGAAATTTATTCTTAGGGTTTCTCGTGGTTGAATCTTGCTAGGAAGATAGTTCTTATTAAGTTTGTTCTGACCAGCCTGCCTATCTTCCAATTCTCAGCCATGTTGGCTCCCACTAGCATCCTCAAGAAGATGGAGTGGATCCGAAGGTTATTTTGAAAGGGAAACAAGCAAAATGACAAGAATATCCCCCTACTCAATTGGAACAAAGTTTCTAAGCCTCTGCTAGAAGGAGGTCTGAACTTCAAGGACCTGTGGACAAAAAATATCGCTATGGGGGCTAAGATTCTATGGAGACAAATAGCCCCGAAATTGAGCTGGGCTCAAAAGGCGCTATGGAAGAAATATTTCAGGGGTCAGAGGTTACAAAGCTTAGAAGATCTCACCCCCACCATTAAAGGTTCTCAAATTCACAGGCTTTGCATGCAGGCCTTACCTCTGATACAAAAGCATTCCTTTTGGATCCCAGGTAATGGCAAGCTCATCAATATCTGGACCGATAAAATTATGAATGAAGAACCTTTAGGTGGTGTCCAAGAGCTTGCTGAGCTTCGAAGTTGGACGTTGAACAGTGACATCAAAACTTTGTGGGATATCTCTAGTTGGAAGGATAATACGTGGGCAGGCTAGAAGAAACCTCAAATGTCGATTACTCTAGATCAGGCATGGTCATTCCTGTTGACTAAGCTGAATGGAATGAGCCTGATTAACATTAGAAAACAAGATAAGAGAGGTTGGGAATCTCAAACTAGTTCTTATACAGTTGCGCAAGGCTATGCATCTCCATGTTCCTTGCTACCCTGGGACTTGGAGAGGACTTTGGAGGTAGAAGTGTGTTCCAAAAATCGATTTCTTCAATTGGTTATTGTGTCACAATAGCATTCTAATAGATGACAGGCTCAAGAAGAAAGGCTTCCTGGGCCCTTCCAGATGCGCCCTTTGCCTAGAAAATGAGGAAAATGCCTCTCATTTATTGATAGAATGCAGGTTCGCCAAAAGTATTTGGGTAGAAGCGATTTCCCCATGGGGATCCACTGTTACTCTGTCTAACTCGATTACTAGCTTCTTTGTCGATTGGGCTCACCTCTATCCCAAGAAGTTCCCCAAAAACAATTGGTTCAAGGCAGCCTGGCTGGACTATCCAAAATTCATTTTCTGGCACATCTAGATTGAGCGCAATCACAGAATTTTTCAAGAGAAAGCGCGGAAGGGTAACCTTGTTTTGTCAAAAGCCAATGACCTGCTCAAGGAATCTCTCGGTGAGAAATTTGAGAAGCTGGAGGATAAAAATCTAAGTCCTCAAGAACTGGCGTGGGGGAGCAAACTTGGTCTCCAGTATTCTGATGATGAGAGACAGTACAAAATTATAAAAGACTGGCAGATCAGGCTTGCTGAGGGCGAATTCCACATGTGGCTCCAAAACAGTGCTAGTTCCTCCTTTTTTTTTGATGGGGCTACCAAAGGCAATCCGGGAATTTTTGGGCCTGGAGGTGTCATCAGGAATGCGGATGGCGGCATAGAGAATAGGTATGCCTGGGGTTTGGGTCATAGTACCAACATACAAGCAGAGGCCATGGCCCTGTTGCAAGGCCTAAAGCATTTTCAGGATCTTGGTATCGAGAAATCCATTATTCTTAGTGACTCCCAATCCTTGATCCGAATTCTTGTGGATAACACGTCCCCTTGTGACTTTCGGCTAGCAAGAGTGGTTGCCAAAATAAGGAAGCTATTTGGCTCCTTTCTTCAGGTGAATTGTTTCCATGTTCTCTGGCAAAATAATAAGGACGCAAATGTGGAAGCTAACAAAGCTATCCTCCTTCCTGTTGGCATTCGGATAAGAGACAGGGTTGAATATTAGGATCCAATCCCTTAATTTTGTTTCTCATGTTCTTCTGTCTTTTAGTTCGGTAGTTTGTATGTATCCACAAGCTTGGGGAAATTCGGGAAATCGACTCGTCTAACGGAGTTAAGAAGATCCAGAACATTAGGGTTACAATATTATATTATCTATTTGTTGAGGACAACCAGTTCTTGGGCTTCCTAAATGTAACTGGCTAGCAGGATTTGACTTTCTTTTAATACAAAGTATAACCGTTTTCGTTAAAAAAAATGATTGAAATAAACATCTACACTAAAATCAGTGCATTTAGTGCTAGCAATCAAATAGGATTATAAATCAACATCTACACTAAAATCAATGTGTGCAAGCAACCAAATAGGATTAGAAATCAACAACTCCACTGAAATCAATGCATCTAGTGCAAACAATTAAATACGATTAGGAATCAACATATACACTGAATTAGTGCATCTATTTTAGTGAAAAACAAAAAAATCATGTCTTTCTAAATCCAACTTCTTCTACCTTTCGTAAAAGCCTTACCTCCTCTTCCTATATGGTTAATAATGTTCAATATCATATAATACTATATAATATATGTATTTGTCTCTATGCATCTCTTTCTTTTTCTCTCTTTCTATCCCCTCCATCTTTGTGTCTATCCCCTCTCTCTCTCTCTCTCTCTCTCCATATATATTTATATATCCCTCTATGCCTCCTTCTTTGTCTCTCTATCTCACCTCCCCAAACACATGCACTCTCTCTCTCTCTCTCCATATGTATCTATCTCTCCCTCCCTCCCTCTCTTTATCACTCTCTTCTTCCCTCCCTCCTCCCTCCATCCATATCGCTACCTCTCTTTGTCTCTCCTTCTTTGTCTCTATATCTCAAAACCAAACATACACACTTTCTCTCCATATTTATCTATATATCTCTTCCCCTCCTCTCTCTCTCTCTCTCTAACCCTTATCTCCCTCTATTTTTCCTTCTCTCTCTCTTCCCCCTCTGTCTCCTCTCTCCCTCACACCCTCTCCATCTATCCCTTGTCACTCCCTCTCTCTCTCTCCACCTTTCTCTCTTTATGTCTTTATTCTTCCCTCCTTCTGCCTCTCCCACCATCTCTCTCTCTCTCTCTCTCTCAGCATCTACCTCCTTATCTGATTCTCCCCCCCACATTTTTTTGTCTTCCTATCTCCCTCTTCCCCTTAGATCCCCCTCTCTCTCTTCTCTCATCCTCTCTCTTCCCTCCCTCTCCCCTCTCTCTCTCTCACTCTTCCTCCATATCTCCCTTTTCACCCCCTCTCTCTTTCAACCTCTATCTCTCTATTTTTTTGTTCTTCTCTCTCTCTTGCTCTATCCCCCTCTAAATTTGTATCTCTCTCCCTCCATATTTCCTTCTCTCTCTCTATTCCTCCCTCTCTCCCTTTCTCTCCCACCTCCCTCCATCTCTTCCCCCCATATATCTTTGTCTACCCTCCAACTTTGTCACTATCTTCCTTCCTCTCTCCTTCTCTCTTTCCCCCTCTTTGTCCCCTCGATTTATATGTATCCCTCTCTCTCCCCTCTCCTCTTTGTCTTCCCTCCTCTCCTCTCTCCCTTACTCTCTCAAACTCTTCCTTGTTTCTTCCTCTCTACCTCTATCTCTCTATGTCTTTGTTCTTCAATCCCTCCCTCTCCCCCTCAAACTTCATCTCTCTCTCTCACTATCTCCCTCCCTATCTCCTCCCCCTCCCTCCTCTCTCTCTCCATATGATCGAGAAATTTCACTCTGTGTGATCAATTATATATGTAAGGTCTAATATATTTTACATTTTTATTTTTTATTTTGAAAGGAGTTATGGTTTTTGGACATGTGGTATTGATAAGCCATAACGGTGGCCCATGGTATTGTAACAAAACCTATTTACGAGTTAATAATATCCATGGTAAAGTGGGGGGTGAATATCCATGGTTAAGAATATTGTTATATTGTAATTTTATTGTAATTATTGAGTTTTTGTGTGCTTATTAATTAAATTTAAATATGGTTATGGAATCATTATTAATCCCTACCAAGGCAAGACTCTAACAATTTATTTGTATATTGATAGCTATTAGTTTAGCTTTTAACAATGAAAATTATAATGTTTAACTTAAATTTATATATATATATAATATATATATAGTAATATATATATTATATTTTAGTATTATTAGAAAAAAACTATTTTCAACATTCGATTGGACCATAACTTGAAGGTATTATTATAGCTTTTACACAGTATAATGTCATGTGGTAACTGACTTACATATTTGGTGTCATAATTTATGGATATGGTTGCATTATTCATGCATTCTTTTTAGATATTTGTGTAGTAATTCTTTATTCCTAAGCTTTGCAAGAAAACCATCCAAAAATAAAATCCTTGAAACTAGCTTATACTTCCCACCATAATTTAAGCAATACTTTACACAAAAAAATGGATAGGAATAATACGTAAATAAATATACTTATTGAGAGTTACTTCCCACTAATATGCATGTTCTCCACATCACTTATGTAGGGGTAAAATTGTAAATGTGTAGTATTACTAGTGGTTACTACCCACCAAAATTTATGCAAGTTCTGCTACTTGAGCAAGACTATAGAATGCTTTTTCCATCGACCATTATTAATTTAGCATTGACCAATATAAGTTATAATTATTTATGCAATTTTTCTCAGAGCATAATTTCTAACTTGAGTTAGAGGGACTGAGCAGTAACAAAATCACAATATAAAAAATTGAATTTTAATTTATTTTTATTAATATTAACTTGTTATTATTAATTGAACCAACATTTAAATGTTTACACTTACACTATACATCTCCCCCATATAGGGCTCTACATTACTTTTAACCTTTTATTATTTTTCAATTGAGCCAACATATAAATGTTAAATGTTAAATGTTAAATGGTTATAAATATTTACACCACTACAATGTCGCCCCATACTAGGTTGTAGATGCAATAATTTTGATATACCAAAATGTTCTGCTAATAAAATTTAGCATTAACACCAAATTATTGGTTAAAGTGTTGAAACCTACGAAGTCAATTTTAGGACAAACAAAGGTATGAAGCCACTTTACTAAGACTAATGATTGTGCAAACAATATTTGAACAAACAAAAAAGGAATAAATTCAAATAACACGATAATTATGTATGCATAGAAAATGTGATAATATAGTTATTTTTCATGATGCAACAAGTTTGTTTCCAAAATTGTGATCATTATGCTACAATCAACCAAAATTAAGAGCATTGTTGTTTCTTATAAAACATGCATGTAATGATTTGATCAAACTAGCTTGAGTAAAGACATGCATTAAAATCAAATTAAGTGTCATCAAACCATATAGAATCATAGATCAATGCAAACAAAGTGAAAGGATATTATGTTTTCAACATTGACTAGTTGAACTCAATCTCATACCAACATCAAAATATATGAAACCAATCAATCATATGAACCCAAATCAAAACTAAGGAAGCAAAAATATGAGCAGAAAATAATAATAAAAAGACGTTAATTTGATTTTTAATAAAAGTTAAGGGGATTTATTGTGGGCTCAATAGGTCTATAATAAATGCTTGATCTAGTACTGAATCTGAACTAGCTTAAGACTAATGGGGAAACATATAGGAGCCCCAATGTATCATAACTACATAAACTATAGGTTTATTTGTAATAGGATTGAATATCTAGCTAATAAGGATCCCATGAGGACATTATTTTCCTCAAACAATTCAACTTGTGCTCTTGACCCTTCAACTATAATGGAAAGAGGCTAAATCTTTTGTAAACTAGCTGAGAATAAATATAAGGATACATTTTCTTCATTTTAGTAGATTGAGTAAGTGGCTTAGGCTCCTTTCTATTCTTGGAAGTTATAATTTAATATCTTGACTTACATGTGCAGTAGGTTTCTTTTGGGCTAAGGAGGACTCAGGTTCCTCTAAGGAAATTTGGAGCAATTATCAGCCAATCACAGTCAAATCAAATCATAGAGGGCATGTATAAAAACCTCTATTAAAGCCTTTAAATTTTCAGAAATATGAGCCTCAATTTAAGAAATATAAGGATTAATGGTTGGCCTCAACCCTCACTGACATGAGTTAGCCAAGGGGAGTGGGGGACGATGTGACCTAGGCTTAGCTACAAAAAGGGGCTTAATCATAGGATATGGAACTAGGAGGAATTCATTTAGTCTAAGTTAAAGTTTTAGAATGGTCATTGGCCTAGTGGCTAGTGGGCTAGTGGAATTTTTAGTTAAATTGGCCAAAAATTCTATAACTCTATGTTTAGACACCTAGTAGCCTAGTACGTGATGGTTGATGTATGTGTCAATTGGAATAGGTGCAAACATTTAATTTTATATGTTTATGTTATCAATGTGTTATGTCTTCCCTAACCAACCGAAGCATAGCCCTACTAAGTTTATGTTTTAGTACCCCAATGGCCTAATGCCTAGTTGGTATAAAAATTATCTAACAAAAAGTGGGAAACCTATCAATAAATGGTCCATTAACCATATTGGACCAAGTTAAACAAGATTAAATGTGAAATACAAAGGTGGCTCAATGCCTAATTAATAGAAATGTCAATTAGAAGAAAGGGGAGTCCTATGAATTGTTAGTCCATTAACCATATTATACCAAGTCAAGCAAAACAAAGTATTAAATACCTTTGTATCCTAGTGCTCGACAAACAAAAATGTCAACTGAATGAAATGGGATTCCCATTAGTTGAAAATCCATCAATTAGGTTAGACTAAGTCAGCAAGGTGAAATGTTAAGTGTTCTATTGGCCTGGTCAATAGGAGGATAATTTTATAGAGAACGGAGGTTATGGCATTTGATGATTTACCTACTAAAGTAGGATCACATGTAATGGAGGAAACAAGGTTATCTTAGTTATTTGAATTTTCTAGTGGTTAGGAAGTGGAGTTGAGTTGGTCATCTATGGGTGTGGCATACAATGTTGGACCCAAATATGTGAAGGTTAGCATGTGTCAATCCTTATGTCAATTTGATGTGGTATTACAAGTGGTGACACATGGCATAGGACTACCACATGTTAGTGCAGTAGGAACTAACATGGCACAAATTAGTAAATATTCCAAGAGGCACAACTTTGTGCCCAAATCTTGGGATGAGGTAAAAATTATATCATTATAAATCTCTCAATGAGTAGAATATTATGGTGACTTTATAACGGAGGTTTAAGATAGTCATAGGAAGTAAAAAAATTTGATACACCACCTCCATAAACTCATCTTGGTGGATGGGTATGTTATAGTGTGGGATCAAAGCAAAGGTTCAACTACTAGGCCTAGATAGGCTAAATATATGCTATGGGAAATAAACTTGGAGAAAGATAAAGCTTATTTCTTATATGTGGTAGTAGTATTACTACATAGAATTAAACTTGGGTAGAAGGTTAAGTTTCCTAAAAAAAGAACAATTGTGTGAAAGAATGATTCAATTAGAAAGGAAAGTCATACTTTGAAAGATATACCTTGAGGAACATTGTTTAAAAAAAGGGTTATAATTCATGTGACTAGTGATAAAAATGAAATCAACGATAAAGTATAAGAAGATGAAAAGTAGGGTGTGATTTCCTACATGAAAAACATTGATTGATATTTCCATATGCAGTAATTAGGATATCATTGGTAGCAATGCTAAAAGTACATTCTTGGGAAGTAGAGTACCATGAATTGAAGCAATGATTGAATTCAATTATGAAATGAATTGTTATATATTGTTGAGCATAAGTTGATTCCATTTGGGGAATGTTTATGTGCTTATTTTAAGGAGAAACAATTAAGACTTGAAAAAATCTTGGGCAATCTAGATATTTCCTAGAAACCTTGTTTTTAATGTTGAGAATGCCTTAGATGCATTAAGGAATAGCTCTTTATGAGAGGGAAGTGTGGAAATATCCATACTTGAATATTCTTAGGATTTTTCTCCTTGGAAGGATGATGTGGCTATGATCAATAGTACCTTGAAAATGGGAAACTAGTCAATGGTGCTCTAAAAGGTTGAAGTTGGCATGCTAATGTTGGGTGGTTAAGGCACAGTGCCTTGAGGAGTAAGAATAAGGGATGTTTTAAATAATGGAACATGAAAGGAATTAAAGAATAAAGAATTTGATTGTGGTGATAACTAAATGCATCAGGATAAATTCATGTATTAGATAACTTAAGAAGCAATAATAAAAATTGCTTGTTATGTTCTTGGTAGATTGGATACTACTTAGTTGCCTCAAAAGGAAGCTATGTGTAATTTGGTGCTCATAGAAGAAAAAGTGTAAGGAAATATTCTCTTGGTAAAATAGAAACATTTTTTTGAAGGATATGGATGAATATTGTTGAGTGGAAGAGAAGGAAAGTGAAATCCTATAGATTTTATTATGTTGTAATATTCAAGTAAAAGAGGATTTAGGTAAAAAGTTATTCACATTCATATATGTGTAGGTGCATATGGAAGTATACATGGCATACCTAAAGGTGCCCTTAAGTGTCTATTATGATGCATATAAATAAGAGAAGGAATGGTATGAATGCTAATGTGATTATAAAGTAGTAAAAAGTCCCCGGCAAGGAAAAAATGTGGAAAGTTGGCCTTGTAAAAGACTTATGCCTATTGTAGATGAGGATCTCCTTCACTAAGTTGGTGTAAGTGATAAAACGGTAAGTGGTATGACTATGTGTACTTTAGGTGTCCTCATGGAAGAGGAGAGCCTCTTGGTCATAATTCCCATTTGGATTTCCATTGAGGAAATAGTAAGGCCATTATAATGCTTGAAATTAAAAACAAAGTCGCATGGTAGTGATGTAAAGGTAGTTTCAGTTATTACAAGGGAATGGTAATTTTTTACTTGATATGAGAGAGAATATGAAGTATTAATGTGAAATGAGTTGTCTCCTAATTGCAATATTGTGCATAAAGTAGCACGAAGGCCAATAGGGAAAGAGTTGGAAAGATTAGTAAAGGATGAATGCCTTGATGATATGTGAGAGCAAGAGAAATTTTATCTTAGGAGGAGAGTTAAATTCTATAATCTTGTAAGAAGTAATTTCCAAACATTAAAGGTAGTAAATGAACATTTTAATGTCATCCCTAAAGAAAAGGATATGACCTAATACTTTACAATTGATTTAATTCCTTAAAGAATGCAAATTTTGCACAACAAATGACTGTGGCGACCAATTGAGTAACGTGGTGCTAGTTGTTGGGTACTAAGTTGTTCCTAAGGAATCAACCTAATCCTTTTTCCATTAATTCATCAACCTGGGGTTTGTATTTTTGTTACAATATTGTCGGCATAGTCTATGCATGCATAGTATTTTAAATTACAGGGACATTAGTAAGACTAATATAAAGCAAGAGCTATAAAGAAATACTTTCAGAAAATGCTAAACCTTATCAAATTGTGACAATAAATAAATTACTATGTAGAAATCATAAAATTGTTTAACTACTTCTTCGGAAAGATATATTAAATTCTACCAAACTAACAATCCACAATATAATGCGTAATTTCTAAATGTACATTGCTTCTTCAAAGGAAAGTTACTCTTAAGCACTAACTATTGAAATCGCTCCTGAATGCTAACAGTAAAGCATGATAATGTAAATTATCTCTATTATAAAGTAAATCTAAAGATGCATTTGAAAGAATAATGGAATCTGGAAACTTGTACCACTGAATCGTAAATCTGAGCATTCATGTAACTTAATAATAGGTATAAAGATTCACACATCTGAATAATAAATTTAGGAATTCATAAGGCTAAATCGTAGATTAATAATTCACACAATTAAATTGTAAATCTAAGAATGCACACAGGAAACAAAAAACCATTCATGTAAAAAGGAATGAAAGGTAATAATACAAGGGAGACAATAAATGTTCCAGTGATTGGGCCCACAGTCTCTGGAAGTAACTGCCTTAAATAAAATTCAATATAACAGATTAAAGTTGAACCATTTGAACCTTCATTGATATCAAAAATGAATTACAAAGAGGTTTGTAAAACTTTAAAGCAGCTTTGTTGTTCAATCACCTTTTACAGTCAATGAGAATAATCAAAATCATCTTTGTTTTACTGAAGTTTAATTGTGTTTATATATTACAATATATTTATAATGTTGGAATGGTAAATTTATCCTCAGAATTAGAAAATTCTCACGATTTCTTATTCAAACAATAAAATCTTCAAGATAACAAATCTTATTTTCTCCTTGACTGTCTCATGCACATAGGCGCAAATCTGGAATTGGCATGCACGATTAGCCCAGCAGTCATTCCATAACTTGGTGTCTCTTCAACGATTCGAGGGAACAACAATTGTTCATCAAGTATCCTTGTATAGAAATTAACTCAAATTGTAAATTTATGATATCTTAAGTATTCAATTTAATTCATTAATAAGGTAGAATACTAAGTTATTATTATCTACTTTCTAGAGGTTATATCTCTCAAATTATTGTAAATTGAACTTAAAGAATTTGAAAATTGAATTATTAATTGAAGAAACAAAGGGAAGAAGCATACCAATTCCATGGCTCAACATCACTCCCCAACCTACCTTTTTGTGTGTCCTCATGCAAAGAGATGATTAACATGTAAGAGTGTCAAAGAATAGGCCGGGTTGGGCTTTTCACCATAATGCCAAAACCCATTTCTCTTTTGGATTTCCTTGAAGTATCTAGCCTTATATTCTTTGGAAAGTCTATATTTAGGCTTGTAATCATATGGAGGGTACCAGATTATTGGACACTTATACCTGCAACCTATCCATTTAGGTCCTTCAGACAGGACCAAATGAGCATACTCTCGCATTCTACTAATTATTGCTTGAAATTTTCTATTATTAAGTGGTTCCTTGTTTTTCACCTCATTGGTGGACATTTTACACCTTTTTTTAGCTTCTATGAGAGCTTCTTCTTTGATTTCTTCAAAGTATTCCAAACCAACCTAGATAACATCATTGTGGATAGGTGCAAGAGCAAGGACAACACCAAATTTTTCCATAAACTTTTTATGCTTAATGAGTGTGTGCAAAGGGATTTTTGGTTCACGCCTGAACCAGAGGTCAAGACCATTTTCCCTTTTCTGGAATGCGTTGTGAGATTTTGACCATCTAACTTGATTCTTGGAAAAAGAGATAAAGTCTTGGAATTTCACATCACAAATAAAGGGACTAGGGTTTTCATCCCTCTGATCCTCTAAAAATAAATTATGCATGTACAGTTCGCATAAAAAGTACTTTACATGATCATCTTGTTGTTGAAAATATTTAATGAATTCAGAGGGTTATCTAGACTGAACAACTTCAATTTTAAGCAGTAGATATTGTTCAAGTAAGAACATAGCATAATTCTTGGTTGGGGACCTGCAAGACAAAGCATCAGAGTAAATGGAGAAAACCTACTTGATTTGTTCCAAATATTTTTCAAGTTGGCCCTACACCATTTTAGTCTTTTTCTTTTCTGCCCCGAGTTTAAAATAGGTCTCATCTTCAGTGATGGACAATGCTTTGAACTTCTTTAACAAATCCTAGTGCTTATTTAAGGGCACTACTTCTCCTCGGTATCATTTCAACGTTTTCTTTTGATCTTCTTATCTTCTATTCAACACCTGGACGGTGACATCCATAATCAATGGAGTGTAAGGGGGTATTGTTTCTATCTACATGTTCCTATTAATCGAAACCAACAATTCCGTTTGACTGGATGCCTCGGTTGTCATCACATTAGAACCCAAACCAGTCTGTCTTTCTGCAATAACAATGAGGGTCTCCTCTATCTAGCTTTTTGTAGTAACAGTGAGGGTCTCCTCTACCTGGGTTTCCGTAGAGGTGAGAAAAAGTTCATTTTTGACTTCAAATGTCCAAGTTGATTGCCTTCTCTTGTGATGTTTCCATAGCCAACTTTTAAAATGCTTCACTTTCCTTTGTAGTCTCTGATTTTCTTTCTTTAGCAGCCTTTTCTCATGGTTGTTTTTTCTTCTTGTAATTATACAGATTTTTTAGTTTGTATAATTGAAGTGGAAGGAACGACATCAATATTTTCAGGCTCCTCAATTGTAACCTTTTCGACTGTAGGAATAATTATAGGGCTTATAGGGCCCTTATCAGACTGAAGTGTGTCAATAAGGTCGTTACTCGTCCTTGGATGCTCAAGAGATGGAAAAATTGTTTCTTATGAAGGGGATACCGATTCCATAATGGTTGTAATAGATTCACCTGATTCTTCCTGGGAAGATGGGTTCATAGGGTCTTCTGAGGATTGAAACACAAAAGTGGCATTTGAATTCGAAGGGGAAATCAGAAAATCATGCATCATATTTTGATCGGACAGAAAATTCAAGCAACCCACATCTTCAGCTAGTTTGAAAAAGGTTCCCATGTTTTCCAGTACCTGAGCTATCTCCTCCTCATGAATTTGAGGTGAATTGTCTTGATGTGCTTCCTGAACTTCAGGAAACTTCTGGGATGCATTTTCTTCTATCATTTGTTCACTAGAGTCCGTGGAATTTCTTGTTTTAACCAATCTAGCCAATCTTCTATGTTTTCAAGGTAGGGATACTAGAAGAGATGTTATTCTTTTCTCATCCCTGGTCAGTTTTTGTGGAACTGAAGTCTTGGTTTGTTCTTGTATGACCCTCTCAACTTATAACTAATCAGGTTTTGTAATATGTGTTTTAGTTTGTGACAAAGGCTTATTATTCCCCACAAAGTCATTCTAAGTCAACTAGGCTTGGTTTAATTCCTTGATAATTATCAACTTTATGAGGCAATGATGACTAACTACCGAATTCTGGTCATTAGCTTTACCAACTCCAACAGCAATCTCATGCAAGAGAGAATTTAAAAAGAAGGGTAGATTTACGGTTACCTTCTATTTTAGTGCTACCAACATCTTTGGATGTCATGGTCTTACTACATCATACTAGTCATCATAGGTAATGTATCTCTGCACTACCTCTTCTATCTCTTTCCATGGCTCGGAAAGGAGGTAGACTGGTAACCTTTTCCTTTTCAAATCTATTATCACTTAAGAAAAAATTTCTAAATTTTGAACATCAGTTTAATTCCAAAGGATTGGTGTGAGTCTTGGTCTAGTCTTTCCATGGTTTTGTTTTAGAGTCTAGGACCTAGAAGGGAGTTTTGTTGGAATTGTCAAATAGGGTCAACACTCTGGTTTTAGCTATCACTAGTCCCACATCACACATAAATTTCCATGTGTCAAACTTGTGTCAAGGTTTTTATGCACTACGAAACCGCCTAGGAGTTTTCATAGTGCAAAACCCAAAATTTGCACTAGCTGCGCTATGAAATTTGGGATTCATGTAGATTCATGCCAAATCTCACCTAGATGTACAATCCATCAGAATTTGTTAATCTTACATCATCAACTGTCAATCTGTGCACCATGCCTATCACATGCAACTGGTCATTTCCATCATTAGATTCGTTAGGTGTCTTGGTACGCATGAGTTTCAAATTTCAAAAAAGGGTCCAAGTGTTTTCAATTATGATCATGTTTGTTTTCATGCATGAGAAGCAAATTGACATTCATTTGATCAGAATTCTTTAAATTCCAAGCGAGGCAGCTCCCCTTTCCATTTCAAGCGAAGCAGTGATCAAGATAAAGACGGTGCAAGCTCTTTCAACTTTCATTTTGCAGGAATTCCATGGAGATGTGTACAGAGAAGAAGGATCATAGGTTAGGCGGGTGTCTAAGGAATAAGCCTAAAGGTTTAGATGTTCTCTTGAGGAACAGTGAAGTTGAACAAGCTTTCAAACAGGTTGGCTGTTGGAAATTTTGTGAAAAACTTCAAGGAGGCCACATGCAAGTCACCAAAGAGTTTGCTTTAAATTTCACAAGATTAAATTTGAAGGTTGGAGTGCTTGAATTACCAATCTCTCTAGAGGTTATATCCACAATCACTGAAATTCCAAGGGGACAGGAGATGCAGTTTTAAAACTTCAAGTTTTATATGACTCCTTGCAAGGAATTTTTGAAGCCAGAGTTCGTTGATTCAGACCTAAACAAGTTAGTGCCCAGGAGCTTTGTGAAGGATTCATATGCTAATTTGCTTACCTGCATACAGAGATAGTTTACTTGTGAGGGGAGATATCATAATGTGTATTCCTATCACTTCAAACTTCTACTTCATTTCACTAGAAAGATATCTCTGGATTTGTCTTTCTATCTGTTTCTTAGCCTAGGCAAAATGTGCGACAAGGTTTAGTTGAAGAAGGAAGCCTGTGAGACCTCATTGTTCCATCATGGCTTAGTCAAATTTATTGTTTTACATGAGCTCCAAAAAATAGATAGGGATTGGTCCATTTTCTTATTTATGTCTAGCTTCAAAACTGAAATTTGTCTTAGCCCTAAGGCTACGGGATTTCTTCACCAGCAATAAGTCATCGGGAGGAAACAAGATCAAGAATATTTGTGAAATTGAAAGCCAGAGAGTAGGTGAAGGAGCCTATGAGACCACTAATACCTCAAGACACCCATCAATAGTCACAGAAAAAGAAGGTTCAGATCAAAGAAGGTGTACAAGATCAAACCACAGGTGAAACGATCCAAAGAAGAGTAACCAGGAGCCAAATAGCTAGAGAAAAGGGTAATACAGTGATTGTTGATGGGATCCCAGCTTCAAAAGGAAGTTTGAATGATTTGCTTCAAGCTATTGACATTGAAGAATCTCCTCTAGTCCGAGCAAACTTAATTGAAGCAAGTAAAGGCAAAACCAAAAAAGCCAAAACTTCTAAGAAGCTAAAATTTGATGATCAGGCTTCTGAATTTGTTTTTAAGCCAAGAAGACCGATGACAAGGCATTCAAAAGGGATACAAGGGGCACAGCTAGAAGCAAGTGAGACAGGAGAGGTAGCAAAGTTACATGAAGGACATGTGGTTCCATCAGAAACATCATTACAACTACACAAAGATGATAGAGGTAAGGCAATTATTACTCAACAGGAGGAATGTGGTTTTGAAGAGTTAAAAAAGAAACCGAAGCTTGCCAATCTTGAGATTTCCAAACTTAGAAAAACTTCAAGGAAACACGCAATGAAGGAAGCCAATTTTAACAAAATGGAGGCTCTGTGGGAAGATAAAACAATTTCGATACCCGAAGTAGTTAGCTGTCATGCTCAATTTTCACTTGGATAGTTCCTGCAATAAAAGAAGCAAGATACATTAGAAAGGTCAATGCAAAATTGAGAGCTGGAATCCGAACTATGAAGAGGAAAATCGAAGATTTGAAGATACAGTTTAACCAGCTTGAAGGACATCCTCAGAAAATAAAAACTACATAGCAAGTAAGGCTAATCCTAAAATTTTGATGTGGATCACCTTTTTGAAGTTTACTTTGAAGAACGGTATCAGTTTATTTAGTTTTGAGCAACCCCATGGTATATGAAAAAGCCATTTCAAAAGAAAGAAATCTCAAGGAAGTCAAATTTTGGCATTAAACTGTGTTTTTGAAATCACAGAGCAGTTTCATAGCGCGCTACGAGACTACTGTAGGTGATAACTAATGCACAGCAATTTCATAGCGCGCTATGAAACTGCTATAGTTGCAAATCATGATTTTGTGGGCAAATTTTGAGAAGAAAAAGGAACTCTTTTTTAATATGGGCTTCAACAAAGGATTACTTACAGGGTTTAAACATCAAGCACGGGAAAAACAAGGAAAAGAAAGACATTTATGAACTCCAAACTTTATGATTGAAAATGGTCATTAGTTCATAGCAAGAACTATTCATGATGCTTCAAGCAGCATTAAAGGAGTTTTTGTCTTACCACGTGTATAGGAGCAAGGTCTACAGCTTATGGAAAACAAGCTAATCCAATGCATTTTATGTATTAAGAGGAATAACAGGGATAATAAATTTCAAAGATCTTTTTTGGAGACCAAAAGCAGAAAAATAGGAACAACTCCCTAATATTCAGGAATAGTCAAAGGATAAGGCATCAAGGGACAGCATGGAGTTTAAAGCCACCACCAAAGCCAAAATTAAGAAGGCCACTTGTTAGGGAACGAGTTTTTGTTGTAATCAATGCTACTACCAACATAATGAGGAGTTACACTCCTAATTGTTTTAGGTCTTTAGAACTCCCAGTTAACAATCAATTATATTAAATGGTTGGTTTTAGGTGTCAATAGGTGTCAAATTAGGAAGAATTCGAATTCCCCTCATGCTGGAGGAAGGAATCTAAGTCATGTAATGAACTCTATATATGGGAAAAAAATCTAATGTATCAAGGGTTGTTGGAATTTTTGTAAAGAACTATCATATTGTGCTTTGTGTAAGACTCTGTTTAAAGTAATACAGTATTTGGCTTTGCTTCTCAGGATTCAGAAGGAATTCAATGTTCAAAACGTCTTATGGTTATCCTCTTTTCATTACTTACATTAGCATGAATGTATGATTACTTAGAATTCATTGGTTATGCTCTAACTTCCTTCATACATTTGTGGACTGCGTTTTCCTTTATGCTTCTAATGTACTCTCCATATGTTGAATTCTAGATGCCCTGACTTCCATGTAAAGCTAACATTATTGTCATACTGAAACATTTTGACTCCATAAGCCCAATGAATATTTACTGATTGCGTTTCAACCATTCACATTTCTTCATTTGTTTCATAGAGTTAGCCATCTAATCCATTATAAAAATCTTTAAATTATTGAGAGAGCCCTCTCAGGTTGAGGAGGTTAAGCCTTAGCCAAAAGTTGGTTTGAAACAGTTACTCAAGGTCTACCTGATCAGCAGCCTGTCAGGGTGAGGTTTTGTGATAACAAAATCAATACTTCACTAGGATCTGTGAACATCAACATTGCACTTTGCAACCCAATATTTATATCTATCCATTTATCTCTTTCCATGGAGAGTCTTGTAGCTTCTACCAAGACTGCTTCATTAACCGATATCTACCTAACTTTCATTGTTGTTACTTCATTACTCAGGTTTTGTAGAAATTTCAGGGCGACTAAACTGTCAAATCCTTGTAACCAAGATAAGTACTCGATCCAGCCTACTTATTCTAGAATTCTTCGAGCTTGTTTAGAAATCTGTAGTTGATCTGGTTCACTCCGGATTGATTGGCCCCCCATACTTGTTGTTTCTCAAACAATATTCAGAAGCTGCGTACAAAGTTTTAGACAACAATTTGTAGAAAAAATAGCAACAATTCAGCTATTATCTCAATATAACACATGAAAATAGAATTGTTGCAATGATTAGACATTCTTGTTAAATGTGCAAGTATCATATCATAAATGTTATTTCTCTCTCCCCCCAATGAAAATAAAGTTCGACCATGACCTTTGGTGATATCACAAATCGGGGGTATATTAATACATTTAATTACCATAATGTGGGATGGTCAAATCAGGTGAGGTCACTTGACGAAGTGATGAGGCATATTAAATGCCAAGATATCTTGACACGTGAATATCTATGCAAAGTTTGAAGCATTAAAAGAGATTTTAAATCATGGGCAAAAAGTGATGTGTATCATAAGATTACCTCTTTTAGAGCAAATAAAATAGATTTAGCAAGGTCCCTTTATAAAAATAAATATGAATTCCCAATATCTAAAGATAAAAATTTGTTCATATAGGTTTTTAATTACCACCTTGGTTGTTGTATAAATTTCCACCTTAGTTTGGTGATTCCTTCTCTATTTATTAACAAGGGAAGTCAAAATTGTAAACTATTGATATGGTGATTTTAGTTGTACTTCAATACCATATGTAGAGCCTCTGCTACCAGCAAGCGTCCATAGTATTGACAGGGTTTCCTTTTAACCCCTTGATATGCTAGTATCCCATTTCACTAATAATTCATGACTTTTCTTTTTTCTTTTAAAAAAAATTCTCCAAGACCATTGTTCTGGCATGGTGACCAGTTGGTAACAATGCCATTCACCAGATCTTAACAAAGTGAACAAGCCGACTCGTGATGAGACCTCTTGTCCTTTGATTAATATGTCAAAGGCCATTACCCTGGCTTGGTAACCATAATAGTAATGTCACTTTGTTAAGTCCTATGACCGTGGTAGGTCGGCTCATGATGATACCTCCTATTTTTTTTAAGACAAAATATTTTCTTAATTTCTATAGGTTTTTATTCTTCTCTATTTCTGTAATGAAATATTAGTGAATGGGGTAGCTTATCAGCTCCTTAAGAGTTAGGGATGGCGTAAGAAGAATTGTAGAAAAGTTTCCATTTTAAATTGTCAGTTGCTTCCCACAAATTTATGTTTGAAGGAGATCACCAGTCTATATGGAAAAGAGAAAAAAACTACCTTGGTGGAGGTAATGTATCATGAATAGTTTATGTTATTTACAATATCAAGATTGCTAAAAAAATATATTTTTATAGGGTTTTCTAAATCAAATAAGGTATTCTTCATAAGGTATTGATTGGAACGACATAATAGTGGTCACCATGATAAAGAGAAGGATGCTTCGAAACCACAAAGAGAATCAAGTAATTATACAGAGACAATAGTTGTAAATAAGGGAACAACAACCATGTCCAAAGGGAACATCAGCTACTATAAAAGGTAACAGGTAACAGTGGTTGTGACAAAGGGAAACAATAATTGTGATAAAATAAGCAGCGGTCGTTATAAAAGGAAACAAGGTTGTTAGAACAACAAGTCATGCGACAAAGGAAAAACTATTGTAATAGAGGGTGTTGGTATCTTAATTTGTCAATATTATTACCACTTCTTAACATTCATTTCATCTATTTCCACTATTCTTTTATCACATTATTTACCATAATTCATTATATAATTCCATTTCATAAGCATTTATGCTCTTGTTGATAAATAATATCTGATCTCGTTTATTTTTAATAATTAATGATTATTATGCATGATTTTGGTTTATTCATCTGTTATAACCTCACTCATGCTTTTAGCCTCCAAGATCTCTTCCATATTACAGATTTGGTCTTCAACAGATAATTAGATATTCCAATTCAGGAATTCGCTGGCATAAGAAGCGATAGTTTTGTGTTGGACGTTTTGGGCAAATGAAAGCAAATCTAGAAAATCTGAGGCATGGGTTTTGTTCAAAACGGACCAAATCAGTTTCCCAATGAGTAATTTTCAAAAATTTAGTTTGTATTGGGAGAAAAGCAAGGTTCTTCGAAGGACATATTTGCATATTTGTTGTTGCGGTCGTTTCCAGAATTTCCCAATTGCAATAACCAAATTCGACTTGTTCCAGCTAAATCATGATGGATAGATCTCGCAGATCTCATCTTGAATATTGAGATTGGTTTGTTGTAAGTTTCCTTTGGATGTTTGTATATTTAAAAGACACAATTCAGAGAGAAAAGGGAGCTAGTTGATGTAAGAATTGAGCCTGGTAACAGTGGAACTCTTGTTAATGAAATTTCCAGCCTTTTAATATTTTTCTCAATTTGTTAAGCACAACCCTGACCAAGGATTTGGGCCCACTCTTCTAATTAGGTGTTGCGCATATGTCCTTTTTATGTATATTGTTTTTCTTGTTGTATTTTCTTTATTGTTGTTACATATTTCCATAGATTGTTGTGAATACTTTTGTTTTTGCAATTTAATTTCCATTACTATTACAACGATGCTTTAATTTCTTAGTCACGAACCCTTGGTCAATTTAAGATTGTAACCTTGCTCCTGCATATACCTTGTGTGTTACCTTGAAAAGTGTACACACCTATATTGATATATTAATGAGGTAAAGGGTTGAATTACAGCATTCACACTTGGACACCAACAAAGGAAAGGACAATTGTGAGCAAGGGAACAACATCGAAACAACGATTGTGATTAAGAGAAAAACAGTTGTGACCAGGAAACAGCATGTATCTATAAGCAAGGGAAAATCAAAGGAACAATAGTGTGATCAATGGAATAGAAGTTGTGACCAAAGAAACAACAACTGTAATAAAGGGGACTCCGATCGTGATCAAGGGAACAATAGTTGTGACCAAAGGAATAATGGTTGTAATAAAGAGGATTGTGACCATGATCAAGGGAACAACAGTTGTGACCAAAGAACAACAACGGTGATCGAAGGGATAACAACTATGACTAAGCTAACAACAACCGTAACCAAAGGAGCAATGGTGACAAAACAACTGTAACCAAGGGAACAATGGCTATGATAGAACAACATGTTGTTCTACAATTAGAAATTCCTTTTCCCTTAGTTTATTGTGGTCAAAGAAAAACTAAGAAAATTTCTCACAAAATTATATACATTATATACAACATGCAAATATTTTTCTTTCTTCTTTTGAAAATTCAAGGTGATGTAGTTGCTAGGTTGCTTCCGCAGTCAGCGATGATCTAAAAATTAGAATCATTACTTATATCATGGTAAAAAGACCCTCTTGTGAGTGGTTGACTATATAGACGCAATCGATGGCCATTTGCAAGAAAAGAGGCACCAGATCCATGAATAGTGGTTAAGGTCATTGTACCATTATCGTAGACTTCAGTGATTGCATAAGGTCCTAGCCATCTCGTCTGAAGTTTTGCTGGAAAATCTTGAAATCTTGAGTCATACAGTAATGCCCAATCACCTTTCTGAAATGTCTTTCTTTTAATAAGGTGACCATGGCACTCGGCCCTTTGCTATTGAATAATTTTTGTGTGTTGTAAAGCCATTAGACATGCCTCATCCAACTCATTAATTTGTTGTAAGTGTTTTTTTTGTGCCTCTGTGAAGTCCAATCCGACTTCTTTTGTGGTTTTGAGAGTCTTTATCTCAAACTCAATAGAAAAGATAGGTTCTTTACCAGAAACAAGGTGTTATGGTGAATTTCCTGTAGTGTTACGCCATGTTTTCTGAGAAGCCCATAAGGCTTCTGGAAGTTTAGTTGCCAAATTTCGACAATTTGTTGATACTGCTTTAGTTAAAATTTCCTTCGAGACTTTATTGGTACTTTCGACTTGTCCATTTGCCTAGGGCTGATAAGGAGAAGTAATTATGTGTTTAATATGATAGTTTTCAAGGGTGGATGAAATCTTATGAGCGGTAAATTGTGACCCCCCATCTGTTATTACTTCTCTTTCTAGTCTGTATCGTACGAAAAGTTCAAACAAGAAGCTAATAACTACTTCTTTAGTGGCTTTTGGAAGGGCGGTTGGTTCCACCCACTTAGTCACGTAATCTTTACAAACTAGGATGTACGCTTTTTTATTTGATGGTGGATTAAAAGGACTCATGAAGTCAAGTGCCCATCGCTCAAAGGGCTTTATTTTTAAATATTATGGGCCAATAGCCCATCTAGATTACTTTGTGTCCAATTCTACGATTAGCGAAATTCCCACCGCAGGGTTTATCATGCAGGATTTTAAAATATCATAAATTTCGTCCTCCCTGATGCATCACCAAATTTGAAAATCAGAGCCTGTGTGGAAGAGATATCCATATATCCAAGAAAATCGTGCATTGCACTGAACGATCAATTTCCTTTCCCATGGTGACAAATGTGTTGGCATTTTCCCTGTTGCCATATAGTTTTCCACATCATCGTACCAGGGTGCTTTTACCGTCATGGAAAACAAGTGTTCATCCAGGAATTGATCATCTACTGGCGATGGATCAATTATTTTAGGTGCTCAGGACAAGAAATATGCAACGAGGTTTTCCTTTCCTAGACGATCTTTGATAGTAATATCGAATTCCTGTAATAACAACAACCATTGAGTTACCCGACCATTAGTGATTGGTTTGTTAGCTAAATATCTAATAGCAGAATTATTAGTCTACAGAAAAAATGGATATCCTATTATATAATGAGAAATTTATTAATAGCATATGCAACAGCTATAAATTATTCTGTCACTATATAATTTAATTCAGTCGGTGTAAAATTTTTGCTAATATAGTAGATGGTATAAGGTTTCTTGTCTTCTTTTAGCCCAAGGAAAACACCTATTTTTGTGTCTGATGCATCTGATGAGATATGGAAGGGAAAATTCCAATTTTGTCCTCTTAATACCGGGTTTGTTGAAACCATTTTTTTAAGATGTCCAAAAGCGACATCACATTTATCAGTCCACTCAAATTCAACGTTACATGTTAAAACATACAATGGTGCAAGTATTTTTGAAAAATGTGTTATATATCTGCAATAATATCTAGCATAGCCAAGGAAACAATGTACTTCAGTTCGTGTACGAGGTGTGGGTAACATAATAATTACCTTAATTGGTGTACAGGGTGTGGGTAACATAAGAATTACCTCAATCTTTACCGGATCTATTTAAATACCTGCAACATAATTGTAATGTCCTAAAACCACACCTTCGGTCATCATCATATGGCATTTTTCATGACTAAGGCATAATCTGGTAGCAATACATCGTTCAAGCATGCTTTCCAAATTCTTTAAGGCTTGATCGAATTCATCACCACACGAGGTAGATTTTTCCATATACAACTCAAATCCTTCATTAATCAAATCAGAAAAATACTTAAGATCACCCTCTCAAACGTGGTTAAAGCATTACACAACCCAAATGGTAAAACTCTATATGCAAATGTTCCCCATGGGCAGGTAAATGTGTTCTTGTCTTGATCTTCAGGAGTGATCTGGATTTTGTTATAACCACTGAACCCATCCAGGAAGGACAATAACTTCTTCCCAGCGAGAGTGTCAAAGACTTGGTCTACAAAGTGCAGGGGAAAATGGTCTTTCTGGGTAGCCTTAATGAGTTCTCGATAATCTACACAAATTCTCCACTTGTCGTTCTTCTTGGGGATGACAACTAATGGGGACACCCACTAGATATTCGAAATGGGATATATAAAATTGACATCCAACAGTTTTTTTAATTCTTGTTTTACTATATCCCTGATATTTGTATTTAATCTTCTTTGGGGCTACCGAATAGCATGGGCATCTTTCTCTATATAAATATGATGAGTACATAATTGTGGATCAATGCCCTTCATATACGAATACTCCCAGCAAAAAGCCTATTTATATATGTGAATAAACTGGATTAGTTTTTCTTGTTGTTGGTTATCCAGACTGACATTAATATTGAGGGTTTCACCAGGTTCACTTTCAATTGGGAAGTTATTATGGACAACAGTCGTGGGTATATGATCATTGTTTGGAATTTCTAACGAATATTCCTAGGCTTCATTATCGAGTATAGCTTTTAGCATTTAACACGTTGGATTCCCTGTGGTAGACAGTCTGTTAATGAAGTCGTTAATTATATAATCTTTTATCTGATTTTTAAATTCAAGGTCTCCATCTAATGTGAGAGGAGAGCACAAATTCTCTTCTTGGTACATGTTTGGGCATTGCTTATAATTTTCAATAGGTGGGTTGGGTTTAGAAGGCAGATATAGGATAATATTCTTAATGTCATTTCCTTTGGTACTTGTCATTTTGCATGTTCGACATCTTATATATGCGTCTATTGTTGCCAGCCATGGCCTCCCTAATATCATAGGGTGTCCATCCAATCTATTTCTTAGGCTAATAACCAAAAATTATAACGGGTATTCCCAGTAGTCCATTGAGACAATAATGTCTTCCAGAGTACCTTCGGGCCTGACTACTAATCTATCATCTAATTCCATCAAAGTTGAATTCAATTTCAAAGTTGTGATGCCCAAAATACTACAAGTTTCATGAGTTAAAATATTTATGGTTGCTCCTAAGTCCACCAAAGTATTTGGAAAGTTACAACCCTGACTTTAGATAGTTACTATTGGGTTTCTAAGGTCATCATACTTGACAAGTACCTATTTTCCTAAAATGAGATCGGATAATATTTCTACATCATGGACTGTTGGTGGGTCTTTAGGTTTCCTTCCATGTTTTTTACTGCACAATTCTTTACTTGTTTTGGCATAAAT
>APFE030605388.1:0-33911 GCA_000404065.3 Pinus taeda
GACCATCAGTCAAGAAGGAAATTCTGAACCCATCATAGAAGCTGAAAATGAGAAGGTTGACCTCATCAAGCTTCAAGTGCAAGAAAGGGATGAAGAGCTTGCCAAGCTTAAGAAAGAACTTGATGAAAGCAAAAGGAAGCATCATGAAGAAGTCATATCCATGACAAATCAGTTGAATAAAGCAAAGAAGCAGGAAGATGCCTTGTCAAGTCAACTTGAACAAAGGCACAAGAGAGTGAACAAACTTGTAGAAGAGATTGGACAATACAAAGTAGAGGTATCCTCCCTTAAGTCTGAGCTACAAGAAGCCAAGAAGCAGACACAAGAAGCCAAGAAGCAGGCACAAGAAGCTGAGAAGAAAATGGAGAGCAGTCAAGCAGAAATCTCCAAAATGAAATCAGATATCATCTCCCTTAAAATAGCAGCAGCTGAAGCTACTCGTATCAAGGAAGAAACTGAGGAACAACTTGCAAAGAAGAATGATGAGTGTGAAAGATTGGAAGAAGAGATTGTCCTCCTCAGGAAGAAGGTTGAAGGGATGAACAAGATCATGAAGAGCTCTCAAGCTTTGGATGACATGCTCAGCTATCACAGATCTCCATCTGATAAATCAGGACTTGGGTATGTAGGTGAATCCTCAAAAAGGGATGAAAATTCTTTAAGCAAAGGAGATGTGAAGAAGCTAGAAAGAAATGGTGATGCTCTTAGTTCCAGCAAAGGCAAGGTGAAAAATGAAGGCTGCAATAGAAGAAATCCTGCTCCAAGTAGAAAACCAGCTCCAAGAAGAAATGTAGCTGATGGCAAAAAGGCAAGAGGCAATGGTGATCATCAAAGGATCTCAAGGTAACAAGGCTTCAGAAGTACATCGAGGAAACCTCCATCTCCCAGGTACCAAAATTCATTTTTTGGTTATTGTTATTCTTGCTCAAACTTTGGTCATATGGCGAAAGACTGTAGAACATTTCATGGAGATAGATGTTGTGGTCCCCGACAATCTCCAAGAAATAATTTCACAAGAAGAAATCATGAATTTTTATTCATGAACAATGTTGAATGTTTCAAGTGTCATAACATTGGGCATATGGCACAAGATTGTAACTTGACATGGACTCTTACACAAGCTAGACCCATGCAAAAGAAGAAAATTACACAAGTATGGAGAAGGAAGGAAAGGCAATCTGAAAATCCCTTGAACTCCCCAGTGGATCTAAATTCGTTTTGAGAAGAATCTGCCAAAAGAAGACAAGCACACATTAAAGGGGAGCTTGTAATTTTTGTTGCTGAACTGTCTTAACAGTCACTCTTTGATGAAGACCTTTTATAAGGGAAAAATATGAAGTTAAATCTGCCATAAAGCAGAGAAGAAAAAGCGGCAGCGCTCAAAATGTGAAGTGCAGCAGCGCCAATAAGAAAAGGTATGCAAAGCATTGGAGACCCTCACAGCAGTGGAAGATAGAAACATAAAACAACAGTTTTTGAATTTTTGTTATGGAGCACATGCATTGAAATGCATAGCAATGGAAGGTAGTTTCCTTCTATGTAATGTGAGAGAACATACTCACAGCAGAGTGAGTACAATACCCAGCAGTTGAAATTAAGGGGGAGTGTTGGAATTTAATTCCAACTGCATCACATTAATGCAGAACAAAATCTGATCTTCAGTAATTAATTTCAGATTGTTCGGTGCCGCAAAGTTCCCTGATATTTTTTCAGGAATTAAAACCTCTGCAGACAGCCGTCTTATTTTTGTTGTAAAACTCATCACCGCCTCACCACCTCTTCTGCAATAAATACAAAGATAAAGATCAGCAGATTTTTACTTAGTTTATTGTTTAAATCAGATATTTGTTTTCCTATAAATATGAATGCACAACAGCTCTGTAAAACCCCCCAAAGATTAATCAAGCAGAAAAGAACAACAGTTCTGTTTCTCTGAGAGAGCGGCAACAGTGTTTTAATCTCTCTGCAACACAGCACAGCAGTGATGAAATATAATTTCTATGGTTTTTGAGAAAGAATTTGCAGCAGCATAGCTCACATGAATGAAGTTCTATGCACAGCAGTGTTGAGATAGAGTTGTTGTAATACAGTGCTGAGACAGAGTGACTAGACAACAGTGCAGACACAACAGTGTCAATTTGCAAGTATACACAGATTGAAGTGCCTCTGAAGCAGGCATGTTGAAATCCCTCTGTTAAGAAGTAGATGTTATTTGTGTGGAACAGAAGCGTTCCTTGGTGAATCCCTCTGTTAGGAGGAAGATGCTCTTAAGCATAGATTTGTGGAACTGAAGTGTTTCTGTTGTTATCCCTTTGTCAAGAGGAAGATGAATTTGTATCAGCGTGTTTACTGTTTATGAATACAAGTTAATTATGTGTTGCTGTTACACCACTTGCACGTTGCTGTTACACCAGTTTTTAGTGTTGTTGAGTATTGCTCTGTTAAGAGTTTTATTTTAATTATCAGAAGTTTTTCCTGTTGCTGCAACACCAGAATTACGTTGCTGAAACACCAGTTTCAGCAAAGCAATTACGTTGCTGAAACACCTGTTTCAGCAAAGCGAATTCTTTTCTGTTTTTGCTGTGTCAAAAACAGAGCATTGTTCTGTTCTGTTCTTTTGTTTTGGAATTATCAGAAATTCCCAACCACAGAGCATTCTTTTGTTTTGGAATTATCAGAAATTCCCAACCACAGAGTATTACTCTCTGTTCATATTTTGTTTGTTTCGGAATTTATCAGAAAATTCACAACAGTGGTAACAGAGGATTTTTCCACTGTATTTTGTTTGGAATGCCGAAAAACTCCAACAGAACCGAAAGGTTGAGAAAATGCTTAAAAACTGTGAGAAATAAATGGAGTGGAGTATTCCACCCAAACATATATTTAAATATATAAACATAAATGGAGTGGAGATTCCATTCCTTTTAAATATATATTTAATATATATTTCCTTTAATGTACACAATAAATATGCAATGATCTTAACTTGATACGTAATTGGAATTCTTCAATTTCTAACTTTAAATTCCATACCCACATAGGTAAAAAAGACAATTCCAATTTCTTTAAAACGTATGTAACTTTAAATTCCATACGCACACAGTTAAAAAAGTATTTACCATTTCCTTTAAGTAGAAATATACAAGTATCTTTAGTTGGCTTCCTTTCAATATTTCGGGACAGTTAGATAAATTAATTTATAATTAATACTAGTGTTGATTTGAAAAATGTATTTTAAATTCCATACATATAACTTAAAAATGTATTTACCATTTTTTTTACTAATGTACAAGTTATTTATATTTATTTATAGTTGGCTTCAGTTAGATAAATTAATTTATGACTAGTGTTGATTTGAGAAATGTATTGTTGGGAGAATATTGACTTATTTTTCAAAAATACTAGAATATATATTATATATAATAATATATATGTGAGATTACAGTATCTTGACGAACTTTCGGTTTATAGTAAAATAAAATTTATAAATTTATATGTTTCATTTGCAATCAATATTAGGATGCTGACATTAACATTTCCCAATTTTCAATATAACCAAGAGTTAGAGGACTGTCTCGGAACAAATGTTTTATGTGCCTTGGTAGTCTTAATCATTATTAGTTTTTTATTTAAATTAAAGATTATATGAGTTATACTTAGATCAATTAAGTAATATGTTAGTTGGATTTATATTAGATAGTGATGAAAATGTTTTTATATTCTAGATTTAAAATTTAAAAACAAAGTGTTGATTTATAAATCTTCCAATTTTCTAAATAAACAAAATAATTATTTTATTTTATTATTAGTTTTTAATTTAATTTATTATTAGTTTTTAAATGGCTCATAAAAACGGGGGCCGTAATGTAGCTAATCCAAATAGATCCATCAATGAAGAACAACAATCGAAGTTTGCTTTGCTGACTTATTTGTAAACCGTGAGAATATTTTATGGATGAGTATACACACTCTTTTGTTGTTATATCTACTTTCTTCAATCTCTAAACTTTATTAACATCAATATAGTTTAGGTGTAGGATCTCCATGCAATGATTTACATAACGTTATGGTTGTGTCACAATTGATTCCTAGAGCCGATTCCTCCACTTCTGGGGCTGCGTTATTTTTTGATACATCCATGCCAAAATCTCACTCAGGTATGGGCTATGCTACTCACCGCCTTTGTTTCTGTCTATCTTTATCCTAATTTAGAATACGGCTAAGAATAAAAATGAAATTAAAATATTAATAAGTCAAAGGTAATTGAATAAATAACCTCTAAAAATGTATTAGTTATTCTATTTTTAACCTATTAAAATATTTTACTTAGGTTAATAAATTATTAAATCCAACTTATTTATAATTTATTTAATGATATATTTTAAACAGGGTTTATATATAATAAAAAAATATATTCTCAAATTTTAATTATTATATTAAAATACCTATTCCTTATTAATTTAATCAAACGAATTGCTAGGATGAGGTATATTATTAATTATTTTGATAGGAAAATTATTAGTTTAAAACTAAAATTATATTTTTTCAAACGATAAATCAAACTTAAAGTAATTTTTAAAAAACTTCAAAAACTTTACAAACAAAAAAATATAAATTAAAAAAAAAATAAACTTCACAAAAAAACATTTTATTATGGGTTTTTATATTTTTCATAAAAACGAGGGCGTAACATAGCTAATGCAAATATACCTATAAATGAAAATTGACAATCTAACTTTGTTGTGTTAAGTGATTATTAAACCATGAGAAGATTTTAGGGAAGATAAGAATAAATGGACGCTTATATACACGCACTTTGTTGTGATAGGTACGCTCTTTGGAAGAGGAGAATAGTGAACTTCTTACCAAGGTACTACTTTCCTCAATCTCTAAACTCTATTAACATCAATATAGTTTTAGGTGTAAGATCTCCATACGATGATTTACATAACGTTATGGTTGTGTCACAGTTGATTACTAGAGCCGATTCCTCCACTTCTGGGGCAGCATTATTTGTTGATGCATCCCTGCCAAAATCTCACTCAAATATGGTATATGCTACTCACCGCCTTTGTTTTTGTCTATCTTTATCTTATTTTAGAATTAATTTGAGAGATATATTTACCTGTCCTTGTGACAGCAGCGAAGATGGCGACAACTCCTGCAGCGAGCCACAGTAACTGAATCTCTTGTTCCCGATCTATCCACTATTTATTGCTGCAGTTCCACCGATTATAGCAATAAAATAAATCGTGGTTTTATTGCTGCAGTTCCACCGATTACAGCAATAAAATAAATCGTGGTTTGAGACGATAACATATATATTCAGTGACGTTTTATAGCTCTTCTGTAGCTCACTTACCACTTCCAAACCTTTTAGCCTCTACGCAAAAACCATATGGCCGAAACGCACAACCAAGTCGACTTTTATACGTCAATATAATAAATTAATTAATATTAAGTTTTTGTTTCTTGTAGTATTGAAAACTATATCAGATAAAATTAATATCAGCCTATGTTGCTCTTGTACCACCTCCAAACTTTCGAACACATATATTCTTCCATGCGAAAATTATTTGACATGAATGCAGAACCAGGCTGCCTTTTTGATGTGAATATAATTAATTTCTTGAATATTAAGCTTTTGTTTCATGTACTATTCACAATTATACTTTGATACGTTCGATATTAGCATCTGTTTTAGTTTAAAGTAGGATTTATGAAGTGGAAAAGAGATGTACAGATTAGAATCAAAGTTAACTATATTTAAAAAATAAAAAATAAAGTAAAATTTATAATTTTTATTTTTATGAGAGATTTTTCGGCTTAAATCACATAAAATTTCATTTGTCGACGCGTTTCCTACCAATTAGTGTGGTTCATCGTTAGGACAAGTTGAAGAAACAGATCCAGCTAAGCATTGTTCATCGTGAGGACCAATTCTTAGCTGGATCTGTTCTTCAACTTGTGCTGACGATGACCACACTAGTTGGTTCGAAACGCATCGACAAATGAAAATTTATGTGATTTACACCGAAGAATCTCTCATAAATTTGAAATGGATCACAGAAGCCTCAATCTACAATTATTAATTTTATAATAAAATTTTCAATTTAATCACTTTGAAGATATTTATATTTTTTATTTATAATTAATGTATTATTTTGATCATAACTAACGTTGTTGGTTATATCTATGTGTATTTTTTATATATTTTATATTAAAATTATTGTTCATTTTATAATTAGCAATTACTTCTATTTGGCTAAGAGCTTGTTTTTTTAGGACTTAAGGAAACAGGTTAACGGCCCAAGACGCACAAGCATATGGCAAGAGTGAAAGTGCATATGGCAGGAGTGAAAGTTTGTCCCTTTATTGTCCACAGAGTTGATTTTCCTTGAATAAGGGTGATGAACCTGCCTACATTTGTGTTAGCAGCTAGAGATGGTTATCTTCATTGGAGCTAGAGATGGTTTGCTTTAACAGCTAGAGATGGTTGTCTTCAAGCTAGAGATGGTTGTCCTCACTGCTGGTTTGACAACTGAGTTATGATAGATTTTCGTTGTCTTCATTGGAGCTAGAGATGGTTGTCCTCATTGCTGGTTTGACAACTAAGTTATGATAGGTTTTCCCACCTGTAAAAAAAAAAAAGCATTCACTTACCAAATGAATTCTTCACTTTTTTCAGTTCAGAGTGAAAAGTTTTAAAGATAGTGTTTTAAGTATCATATGTTTTTTTAATAATAATGGATAATAGTTACTATATTAAAAGATATCGAAGTGAAGTTTAGCCTAGATATATGTTTTACATAAGCAAGATGAAACCAATGGACATGGTTGGAATGAAGTATGTGGCAATGACTATATACATTAATTTTGAACAAAATTCTACAATTTATATAATATTCTACTTGTACATTTTCTAATAATAACCTAACAAAAACTAAAATTTGCAAAGAATCCAACCCTTTTACCCCTCTTAAAAAACAAGAACATGCCTATCTTTAAGATAGGGGAACATATCCCCTTTTTACCATACCACCAAAATTCACAAAATTTAGCATATAATTAGTCTTGAAATTATTTGATCTAAAAACATAAAACATTTCTTCTTTACAATAAACTAATACAACTAATAAATACTCTCTAAACCCTAACACAACTTTCTATATAAGAAAAAGATCCTAAATATAGATATTGAATTATATTGAATAAATCATAGAAAACAATTAACTCTTAAATTCCCAAATTCACCATCACCGAAACGCTCCTTCTTCCCTTTTGAGTATTACTTGTCAATGCACTTTGACTCAATATCTTTAAAATTATTTAATCAATTTTAAAATATGATAATTAATATTTTTATTAATTTTTTTATATAATTAATTATTAATTTTTTAATTTCTTTAAAACTATATAAATAGTTTTATATATAATTCATCATAAGCATACTATTATATAATTTATCATAAGTATTTCTTATTATTTTTTATTGTATATAAATAAATAAATAATTATAATGAAATGGTTTCTTTTATTTATTTAAAAAAATATATATATTAGAATAAAATTATTTCAAACCTAATCAATATTTAAAATAAGGATTATTAATTACTAAGTATTTTATTATGAAAAAATATTTATAATTTAATTTTAAATACTTTAATTTTTATAAATTTAAGGATTGATTTATTTAGGTTTATATCAAAATTAAAAATTTCAAAGATTGATTTATTTATGTTTATATGAAAGGATTTCAGTTTGAGTGATTTAGTGAGCTATTTGTTTTTCTAGCTAGTGTTTAGGTTCAAGTCTCTTAAAACATGTTGTAATGACAAAAAAATGAAAAGGGAAATTATTTTATCTATACATTTCACCATGATAAAATGTGTCACTTGTTTTTTATAAACTAGCCTAGATCTATCTTAACTATGGAATTACCAAGCTTCTAGATAGATCAAAACTCTTTTCACTCTCAAAGAGGTTTGCATATCAAGAAAATTGATCCCTCACTCTAAAAGATGTTTCCTTTGAATGCTTGGTACACTAGTCGTTACGATGGATCTAGGCTTGTTTGATTCTCCCTTAAAATATACTATATTCCATATGAATACCATATATTCTCAATACCATGAAACATTTTCTTTTTATTTTTATAATTATTTTATTTCATATGTTTATTTTCTTTTATTTTTATTTACATCCACATTAATGGTTTTATTTTAATTTATTATTTTTCTTAATTTTAATGTAACTTGGTTTACTCAATTTCCCCATTATTATTTTACTTTATAGAGTTATTTTTATTTTTATTTTTATATGGTTATTTTTATTTTTATTTAGATTACATTAAAGTTTCTTTTTAATTTAATTTTTATTTTCATATAATTTGGATTAGTCAATTTTCCCCTCTAAATAGACTATATTCCATATGAAGACCATGCGGCAATACTGGATTCTCAAAACACATACCAAAGGACAAATTAACTAGCATTTTGTAACTAAAATATGGTATTTTTAAACATTACAGTTTTAGTTTATGGGCCTGGATAGATGGTGATCCAGTATTCTATTAAAACAATGATTAATGTGAAGTTACAGGTTTACCAAATTTACCAAAAAATTAGTATTAAAATTAAAATTTTTATTTTTTAAAGATGAAAGTTAGATTTGAAATTACTTTGCCAAAATTATATAGTGCTTTTCTTTGTCATTGGCCACCCTGCTGGGAAACCAACTTAATAACACGTGTTTAGTTTCGTGATATTGTACTTGCTTTTATTAACTAATTTTCCTGTCAAAAAGAACTGAAAATTAAGGTTAAAGCCAGATTAAAAACTATATGGCTCTTACTTTGCCAAAAAGATATATAGTGTTTTTTTTTGTGATCGGCCGCATTATTGGGAAACCAACCTAATAATACACATGTTTACTTGCTTTTCTTAACTAATTTGTCTACCAAAGAGAACTGAAAACTAAGGATAAAGCCACTACATTGTAAAGAGAACTGAAAACTAAGGATAAAGCCACTACATTGTTGATTATAAAGGCAATTGTCTTTAGTGAGACTTTTTGGAGGCTTTTCCGGTGGGTTTTTCCAGTCAAATTTCTATAGAATCCGACAATAATTTATTGAAATCGCAAGTTTGATAGGTAATTTCTGCACAATCAAAGCGTCCTAGAGGTTTTTCAGGCTGCTGAATTCAAATATGCAGTTAAAAAACCATTTTAAATAATACAAATCAAGATTTAACCTCAGTTTTTTCCACCGGATTCCGTCACCAGAATCTCCAAAAGGTCGCACTAAAGACAACTCCATTACAAAGTATATGGCTCTTCTTAGATAGGCCATTCAGAATACAACAAAAAATGTATGGTTATTATCTGATAGAACTATGTGGTAAAATATGCAATAAGCTTCTTCACTGTCCGGATGTCGTGAGCCATCGAGGAGTTGGTAAGCTCAGAGTGGCCTACCGTTAGGCTATCGTTGCAAATTTTGCAGCCAAAAACAGCTTTCCTGTATCTGGTCAATGTCTTGAGTTGAACTTGGTCATGAAAACGTTGCGTCCCTACCTCCGTCCCTAGAAGAACACTGGTTGGACTCCAATTTTCTTGAGGGTTTAGGTGAAAAATCAACAGGAGTTAACGTCTAGAAATTTGGAGTCAATTGATTTGAGTTTTCATTTGGCAAAGTGAACCCTCCACTGGTTGAGCTTCTATGTGTTGTAGGGTGGATAGAGCAATGCCTTTTATGTTAGGAAAAAAAATTAAGGGGTAGAGGGGAGGAGTCTCATTTAGAAATTCTGTTGCGGCAAATTCAACTCGCTCAGAAATAGGTTGTGGTGATGATATCGCAACCACACAGGGACTTAATCAAAAAATATGCACATTAAAACAAAAAGTGTTGTGGTAAATCTATTCGTTAAATATTAATACCATAATGCAACTAGCCACACTTTATATTATATGTCAAAATATAAGGAAATATAAATGGAGGGTTCAGCTCCAATGAAATCGCATCACAGGGTTGTGTAGTAAATATCTGTAAAACTTGGTGGTTTTCATGCAACCACCAATATTTCCTCCACTATTTTCTCCTCACTACTTCACAGACTCTCTAACTTGCCCAGCATATAGAATACATAATGACTTTTACATCCATATTTATGTCAACATACAAATTTGGCATTAATACATGACAAAGAAAATAATTAATACGCAACATGGTCAATTTTACATTAGTTATTGGTTTTGTGAACTTGCAGGTGTTGCGGAGCATGGGCAACATTCGCAGAGTGAATGCTTGCCCATACTTATTTACTAAACTTCATTAAATGCCTTAAACTCTCTTCTCTTTTGCAGAATGGTCAACGATGTACTCCTTATTTGACTTCAGTCCTCTCACCTACAAACAAAATCACAACTGTGTAGTGGTTGACTGGGCAAGAATGGTCTTTGTAAGTGTGTTTAGGGAGGTGGTTGGGACTATTGTTTCCAACACTCGCCCTTAATTACAACTGCCATGATTGACAATTCCGAAACAATCTTTGAGATAAACAAAACTTTCCTGTGACGTGCAGTGCTGCAGCACAATTTTATCATTGTTAAGCAATTCTCTTATAAAATGATATTTAGCATCAATATGCTTGGTCCTCTTGTGAAAAACAGAATTCTTTGACAATGCAATTGCAGATGTGTTGTCTCAGAAAATAGTTTTCGTTCTCTCTTAGTCATGGCAAAAATCCCTCCACATCCTTCTCATCCAAACTACCTGACACGCTGTGGTTGTTGCGACGACATATTCAGATTCTGATGTTGACAATGAAACTATCTACTGCTTCTTGGAATGAAACAACTCAGGAATCCAAATGATAAACATATCTTGATGTGCTCTTTTTGTCATCGACACTCCCTACCTAATCATTGTTAGTGTAACCAACCAACCTAAAATCACTTGTTGCAGTGTACAAAATTCCATATTGTTTTGTCCCATTGACATAGCTTAGAATCCTTTTCGCTTCTTTCCAATGTGTTTCCTTGGGTGTTTCCATGAACCTCAACACCAAACTCACTGCATACATTATATCCGGCCTAGTGGCAGTCAAATGCATCAAGCTTCCTATAATGCTTTTGTATAGTGTCGAATTGACATTGCTGTTGCTATCTTCTTTGCTTAACTTCAACCCCATGACAATTGGAATTGGTGCGGGCTTGCTGTTTTACATTTTAAACCTCTCCAAAATGTTTGTCACATACTTTGCTTGAGAGATAAAAATGCCATTTTATGTTTGCTTCACTTTTATGGCCAAAAAATACGTTAACAACCCTAAGTGAGTCATTTCAAATTCATTCTTCATAACTTTCTTGAAATCAACAATTAGGAAACTATCACTACCTATAAATATTAAATCATATACATAGAATATGACAATAAGAATCTTACCATCGCTCTCTTTGATGTAGAGGGTAGTCTCTTCATCACATTCGTCAAAACCATTGTCCAACAAGTAAGCATCTATCCTACCGTACCATGCATGAGGTGCTTGCTTTAGCCCATAAAGATCTTTCCTCAACTAATACACTTTGTCTTCTTTGGCTTCTATCTCATAACCAAGTGGTTGTGCAACGTACACTTCCTCATTCAGCACTCCATTCAAGAATGGTGAATTAACTTCCATTGATACACTTTCCATTTATGTTGCATGACAATCACCACAACTGTATGCCTTGTCTCCATCCTCGGGACTGGCACAAACGTCTCTGAATAATTTCTTCCATGCTACTACTTGTATCCTTTGATAACTAGCCTTGCTTTGTGCCTTTCAATCTTTCCCTCAATGTTGCTTTTGGTCTTATAGACCCACTTCACTCCATTGACTTTTTTTTCATTATGGCAAGTCTGCTAACTCCCATGTGCCATTATTTTCTATTGCTTCTATTTCTTCCTCCATTTCCGCAACCTATTTTTATTCTTTGACTACATCTTCAAAATGGATTGGGTCATCTACATGACAAAATAATGCAAATACAAAATTCAGACCAGCGCTACTATCTACTTCATCTTTCTCATAAATTTCATTTAAATTTCTAAATTTTGGTCTCCTTGTGCTTGTTGAAGATGGGCTTGACATGTCACTTGGTGTTGCGCTTTTCGGTGTGCTTGTAGAAGCACTTGTTTGACTGTGTGACATTGTCCTATTATTTGTTGATGCTGTTCCTTGCTACCTGCTTTGTTGTGCTTGAATATGAGCAAAGGGAGTCACTGTTGAGGAACTGATTGCTACTATAAATTCCTCTTCGTCCTCATGTGGTATACATGCTTTGAAATACTTTCTCTTCTATGAACTGCACATATCTGCTGATTATGACCTTCTTGGTTAATAGATTGTAGAGTTTGTATGCTTTGGATTCATCACTGTATCCAACAAATATGCATTTCTCCCCTTGTTGTCCAACTTATTTCTCAGCTCATTGGGGACATGTGCATATGACACACATCCAAAGACTCTCATGCGTGTGACACTATGCTTTCTTCCACTCCATGCCTCATCATGAACTATGTTCTGGATGCTTTTGGTTGGACATCTATTGAAGGTATATGCTGCACAAGTGACAACTTCAACCCAATAATCGTTTGGCAAATGTTTTTCCTTTAACATACTCCTTTCCATTTCCATAATGGTCCTATTCTTCCTTTCTGCTACACCATTTTGCTGAGGTGTATACCTTGTTGTAAATTGCTTGTGAATTCCATGCTCCCTGCAAAATCAAAGGAAATCATTTGAAATGTATTCACCACCTCTGTCAGTCCTAAGGCATTTGATGTGGTGTCCACTTTGCTTCTCAACAAGAGACTTGTATTGGCAAAAATGCTCAAACACGTCACTTTTATGTTTTAGGAGATAGACCCATATCTTCCTTGTGTAGTCATCTATGAAGGTCAATACATAGTGGCTGCCACCAATTCATGGTGGTTGCATTGGTCCACATAAATCTAAGTGGGCAATCTCCAAAGGTGCCTTTGTCCTTATTGACATTCCTGCTTGAAATGCCTCTCTATGTTGCTTGTCTATTATGAATCCAACTCACAAAAAGATAGAAAAGAAAGATAAACGCCTTAGAATTTAGCCTCTTCGATGGGGCAACCTCCTTTACATTACACAAATGAAGAATTCTGGGATGATTCAAATGACAAGACCTCTTTTATATATAGGAGTGTAAGGGTCATAATATAATCATAGCGGACATAATAATAATAATGTAGGGCACAAAAATAACAATACTGGGACTACATGGGCACAACAGTATAAGAATGGGGTTGTACTAATAATAATAAGGGGTTACACTAGTAGTATAGGGACCTAACATGCCCCTCTCCTTAAAAAATTGTTGTCCTCAACACGTGAGTAGTTCTAGATGATTTTGTATAAAATTATAATCCTCCCATCTGGAATCTTGAGTGGGTACGTTCTTCCACTTGACGAGATACTATGAAATTGATCGATTTCATAGCTGTCAATTTCTTGTTTTTGTGACTGCTTCAGGTTCCAATATGATTTTTCCTTTCTCGTCAAGTTCTGGCAATATTATTTGAACTGGGATCTTCTACAGCTTTTGAATGAGTGGCCACACTTCTTCATCATTCTTCCATTCATCCATTGCTTCATTTATCCAATCTGGTTGGATAATAGAAATATCACAAAACAATGTTTCCACATCCTCATCCTTTCTTGAGAGTGCATTTGCGACAACATTTTGCTTCGCTTTTTTGTAGATGATTTCAAAGTCATAACCCAACATATTTGTGACCCATTTGTTCTGTTCTTTTGAGGATAATCTTTGTTCTAAAAAGTATTTAAGACTATCATGATCCGTTTTTACCTTGAAGTGGCTTCTCATCAGGCAAGGTCATCATTTCTTAAGTGCATGTAGTATTGTCAACATTTCTTTCTCATAAATAACTTGCTTAAGGGACATTCATTTGTATGGATGTAGTCGTAAAAATACCCAATTTCCTACATCAAAACTTCCTTCACTATGATGTTCACATGCATGTTGTTTAATTCAATGCTGCACCAAAGTGGCATTATTGTTTAAAAGTTGGAGAACTTGGTATTGATGCTTGATGTGATCTTTCATTGCTTGAACCTTTTTATTCTTGATATGTCCTTCTATCTTGAGAGTTTGAGGAGTGGTAAATTTTTCCAATGCATTACAAGATATGGCCAGATTCACTTCTTGATGCTCGATGTGATCTTTCACTTCTTGAACAATTTTCTTCTTGATATGTCCTTCTATCTTGAGAGTTTGAGGAGTGGTAATTATTGCCAATGCTTCACAAGATATGGTCGGATTCATTTCTTCTCTCTCTAGATTTGGTTCTTGGTGTATATCCTCTTCTTTTGACATTTTTAAATCATTTTCTTCCTCCTCTTCAAAATCAACGCAAAAAAATTTCTTCTCAACACACTTCTGGCCTTTAATGTATTTGTTATCACAATTGTAACAAAGTCCTTTTTCTCTTTTTTCTTCAAATTTTTGTGGTGTCAACCTTGTAGGTTGTGGAAGGCTAGGAGAAACAACACTTCCATCTTTATAGTTGTGAGGGGTAGACTTCCTTGTTGTCATAATTTTGCTTTCCACTTTTCTTTCCAACCTGAATGCATTCTCCAATGAATCAGGTTGCCAAAGATGAACCTGATGTTGAATGTCATCCTTTAAAGTCCCTACGGAGACATGAATCCTTTGCTTCTCTCGAATATCATTTTCCCTTATATTCAATTTTTTAAATTCCTCAATGTGCTCTCCCATTAAACACTTTTGTTTGAGATTTATCAATTGGCTAAAGAAGGTGTTTCTCTTTATATCCTCATAATGTGCTATCATTTCCTCCATGAAAAAAGACCACATAACAAGTGGTTTACGAGAACAAAGCCCTTTATACCAGAAAAATTGATTAGTTTCTAAATATGAAGATGCGATAAATACCTTTTGTAATAGTTTCACCTCTTGTAGGTCAAAATATTTCTGCATCTATAGTATCCAATTTACTAGATCCCTTCCATCAAACTTCCTCATATCGTATTTTCTTGATTTTAGGAGCTCGACCTTGAAATGACTGTAACTCTGTAATTTCGGATCTTCCAGTTCTGAAATCACTACCTACAATAACCCTTTGCATCCTCTTTCGAATGCCACCAATATGATCGATATTGGATTCTTCAAGGAAGAGTTATGCACAATCTCCCAATATGACCTAATTATATAACTTTTAAGAAGAGCGAACTTGTATGAAGTGCCACGTGTCACTATTTCAACCTCCAGATCTAGAAAATATACGTAGAAAACTACATTCCATCCTCTTTCTGTAACCTCTTACGAAATTTTCATCTGATGCTCAGAGAGACAATTATGACGATTTTCCCCAGGTCACTTGTTTGGGATGTAATTCAGGAGCTTTTAGAAACCCTAAATGTCTTATACTGTATCTCTGAAAATATAGCAAAATAAGATCTAAAATTAGGACCCAATCTTCCGCACAATTTCATCTCAAATGGTTTTAAATTTCAGAGTCTGAACCTTCGTAGAAAACAAATTATGGCGACAATTCCACAATAACCTGTTTGAGATGAAATTTTGGAGCTTGCAAAAACCCTAACTTTCTTAGATCATATCTCTGAAAATATAGCGAGACAAGATCTAAAATTCAAACTCGAGTTTTAGACCGATTTCTTCTGAAATGAGTTTTTGTTTTAACTTCAGAAACTTTGTAGTGAAAACGTTATAGAGAAAATTCCACAATGACCTATTTGGAGTAGTGAAACCCTAGAATCCAAAGCTCTGATACCAAATGTTATGAAACGAGCTCACAAAAAGAAAGAAAAGAAAGATAAACACCTTGGGATTTAGCCTTTTTGAGGGGGAAAGCTCCTTTACATTACACAAATGAACAATTCTTGGATGATTCAAATGACAAGACATCATTTCTATATATAGGAGTCTAAGAGGTCATAATATAATTAGAGACGACATAGCAAGAATAATGTAAGTGCACAACAATAACAATAGTGGGCTTCTATGGGACACAATAATAACAATATGGGAACTACATGGCCATTACAATATAATAATGGGGTTGTACTAATAGCAATAAGAGGTTACACTAGTAGTACAGGGACCTAACATTGCCCAAGATACATCCTTCACATAGGCTGTCTAGTTTCTCTATGAGTCGTAATCCCTTCATCATGCCTTTCCTATGCAGCAAATTCAAACCTCCAAAGTTGAAATGTCCAAATGTCAAATGTGATAAATAATTTTCATCTTGAACTTGTGCTTGAAAGTTTACTTGTGTGACAATTGCATCTTTTTTTCCATCCTCTTGTGAGTTCATTGATAATTGTGCTTGTGCACCGTCTTCCTTTGAATATAATTTTATCTTTAGGGGAAAAATTCTATTGTTTGTCATTTGATCCTTTGAAATTAGTTAACTTCCTGGAGGCCTATCCAAAATTGTGCACTCATAATTTTTGAAGAAGATATTGTAGTCCTTTTGCATGAGTTTTCCAATGCTTATGAAGTTATGCTTCAGACCTGGGACAAAGTAAACATCTGAGATGTACTTCTTCTCTCCCTTCTTAGTTAGGATATTAACTCTTCATTTTCCCATGACAGAGACTTTGCTATCTGTCCCCAATGTCACTTCAGATTTCACACTTTCATATAGATTGGAAAACATCTCTATGTTCCCTGACATGTGGTTTCTACACTGTCAATCTAGATACCATAAACCACTTTGTTTTTCTTGTGCTACATTACAAGCTAAAAACATGCTATCATGGTTCTAATTTTCTTTTGTGAAATTTACACTTGGTTTGTTACTAGTGTCATATTTTTTCTTTCTACATTCATTTGCATAATAACCATACTTCATACAATAATGACATTGAACTTGAGATTTATCATACATCTGACCTTGTGCTTGATTTTGGCTTGGGCCTTGATTTGGATTTTTTTTTGCTGCTCCTTCCACTTGAGCTTGAAAGGCTACTTCTCCCACCACTGTGTGGGCTTCTTCCTCTTCTTCTTCCTCTAATATATGATCTTTGTGTGCCTTGACCTTGACTAAAGGAAACTTGTGTATTGAAGGCATGATCCAATGATGAGCTTGCTGCTCTATTCAGTGTATGTTCATGAGAAATCAGTGATGCATGAATCTCATCCACTGAGAATTGTGAGAGATATTTTGTCTCTTCTATGGCCACAACAATGGCATCAAACCTTGCTGGAAAATTTTTGAAAACACTCTCAACTATTCTCTTTTCTTCAAGTGTCTCACAATGAGACCTGATTTGAGTAACCAACCCAATTACATGTTTGAAAAATGAGTCCACATTCTCAGACTCTTTCGTACAAAGTGTTTCAAAGTCTCTTCTTAACATTTGTAGCTTTATTGTCTTGACTTATTCCATGCCTTGGTAGGTTGTCTAGAGGGTGTCTCATGCTTTCTCGGACTTCATTGCTGCTGCAATCCTTGGAAAATACTTTCATGAACTACATGGAAAATATAGAACAGGGCTTTTGAATCTTTCTTCCTGTTTTCTCTTAACAAACCTCTTTCTCCATGAGATAAGGCATTGTATGTTGTTGCATCTGTGAGTTCTTGAAAACCATTCTCCACCAAATCCCAAATGCCTTAAGACAAAAATAGGGCCTTAATTGTAATAACCCAATAATCATTATTTCTTCCATTATAATGAGGTATATGAGGAATAGTCAAGCTTGTGCTTGATGTTACCATTTCTGAGTAAAAAAAACTTTCTACCTGTTGGTAAATACACTTCAAAAATTTTGCTCTCAAAACAATTTTTGTAATTTCTAGTAAAAACACTTCTTTTTATACTAACAATATTTAACTCACTCCGATACCATGTTAGAAATAAAAAATCACGAGGTAGAGAAGAGGAGTATCACTCAGAAATTCGGTTGCGGTAAAGTAAACTAGCTCAAAAATAGCTTGCGGCAAGGATATCGCAACCACACAAGCACTTAATTAAAACATTTTACACACAACAAAATAGAGTAAAACAAAAGGGGTTGGGGTAAATCTACTCATTAAAGATTAATACCATAATGCAGCTAGCAACAATTTATATTATATGTCAAAACATAAGGAAGGTACATTCGCATGATAAATGGAGGTTGGAGCTCCAATCAAAACACAAAAGACTTACTGCAATTTACACATCACTAGGTTGAAGAGTAAACATCTGTAATACTCCATAAAATTGGTTTTCACACGCCCACCAATAGTTCCTCCACTATTTTCTCCTCACTACCTCATAGACTCTCGCTTTCTAACTTGCCCAACATACATACAGAATGACTTTTACATCCATATTTATCTCAAATTACAAATGTTACATTAATACATGACAAAGAAAATAATTAATACGCAACATGGGCGATTTTACATAGTAATTGGTTTTCTAAACTTGCAGGTGTTGTGGAGTTTCCGCAACAACTGCAGAGTGAATGCTTTCCCATACTTATTTACTAAACTTCATTAAATGCCTTAAACTCTATGCTCTATTGTGGAATGGTCATCAATGTACTTCTGCTCTAACTTTAGTCATTTCGCCTGCAAACAAAATCACAATCGTGTAGTGGTTGATTGGGCAAGCATGGTGTTTGTAAGTGTGTTTTTAAGGCAGTCATTGGGATTATTATTTCCAACATTTTCTTGTAGAGCGACGAGTCAAGATCCCTCTTTCTTTCCGAGCATTGTTGATGCTACAAATCAGGGTGAAATTGAATTGAGCTCCTTTTGCTATCTGCTAGGCTAGAATCGACGAAAATGAGATACCATAGGAGTCAATTGGAGGTTGAAATTAACACTCCAAGGCTAGGGGGACATTGCGAGAACTATGATCACTCTATGAATTAAGGAGGCTGGGTATACCTGAACCCCAATCCAACTGCAATAAGAACATTCCAACAACTACACAACTAGAGCATTGCTATGAATGGGCCTTGTCGAATAAGTGGAGGGAATTAATATGACAGACATGGTTCCTTCTCAAACCGATAACCAGACTCATCATTGGGTATTCCAATTGATCTACATGTGAGGGTAATAGGATTAGAGGAGGGCACAAGGTGGGACCAGGGTTGGAATTTGAGAAAATACTCATGCGTTTTTCACAGTTCCTCAACCGGTTTTCATAGTTACAAGCTAGAAGATTGACAGTTTTGTAAATTTTTAAACTATATTTGAAGGTAAAATCACCCCATGACCATCAATTTTCCCATCAACCCGATGGAAACAAATATATCTTTGGACTATTGACTCATTAATGCGGGGAAGAAGGAGAAGTAGTATATGTGGCTGTATTTGCCATAATCTAATGATTAACATATACTGCAACTCACATTAATGAGTCGAATAGTATATATAACATATACTGTCACCACACATTAATGAGTCAATGGTCCAGCCTATAAACCTTGCCCAAACTAACGCCATCCCTTTCCTTCTTAACCAGAGATTTTAATTGAGGATTGGTAGAGGCTATGATGATCACTCAAGAGAACCGAACGGTTAAGTACATCTTCATCAAAATTACCCTTATGTGAGCCTTGTTGCGGTAAATGCCGGTACATTGCCCTACTGAATGCATGAACAGGTGACTGCTAGTTTATAACTGTGTCATACACCTCTCATTCATCTATATTGTTAGACACCCATGGCGGCAAATACAAAATTTAAAGTTAAAATTCATATAATCAATTTTTTTTTTAAATAATTTTATTAAATATCATTTTTTCAAATAAAAAATTTAAATATAGAATGTGATATCTCAAAATTTTCCAAATGGTGAGATTTTGGTGAGATTTTAAAGCAAGGCTCTATATAATCACTTCACTTTACAATATCGTTTTTTGAGATTTCATTTATCCAAATAAAATTTTTAGCTATAAAATTTGATATGTCAAAGCATGTGGTTTAAAATAAGTTTAAGCATGTGGTTTAAAATAAGTTTAATATAGAACAAAATACTCTTTTCAATAAGAAAGATCATTTAAAAAAAATAACATGTACTCAAAAAAAAATTAAAATTAAAAACACTAACATTTACATTTTATTAAATAATGTCTATCCTATTAAATTTATATGTGGAAGATTTGAGTATGATTCTAAATTATTAAAGAGGGTTATTTATATAATTTAACAATAATAACAATAAAATTAAATAATAGTGACAAAATAATACTTTTTCCAAATTCCTGAAAAAATAAAATGAAAAATATATGAGTTTCAATAATTGAATTTTGTTATTATTTACCATAATAAAATAATTTTAATTAATTATTTTATTTTTTTAAAATATTTATATATGTTGATTTGTCTCATTTTTAATATATAATAGTAAATAGATATTAATTGGTGTATATCAACCATATTTTACTAATATATTTATGTTTGTTGATAAATTACATGTGTAAGATAGATTTTATAAACATGATTGACAATGGTCACAAACCCTAATATTATTCTTGAATATCAAATCTTATTCACATATATTATTATTAAATATTAAGCCTTATTTTTAAAACATGATATTGATAAATCTTATTAACATTAATACTACTAATATTAATGTTATGAATATGGATAGTAATAATAAAATAACTATTAATATTATTAAAAATATATTCAATCATATAATATATAATAATAGTATTATTACTAATATAGTTGATCTTAGTATTAATACTATTATTATTAAACATTTTTAAATCTTGATTATGATGAATCAAGTTTGATCATGATTGGTTCACTGAAGTGGTTGACTATAATTGAATTGTGCGTTATGTTGTTTAAGTTTGCTAAATAAATAAATAATAATATAATATTTAAAACTTAATAAAAATTTTCAAATTATTATATTTAAGTGGTTGATATAAACAGATGACTATAAACAGATATTGGCGAGTTATGTTGTTTAAGTTTGGCTAAAATTAAATAATTATTATAATAAGCACTAATAAATATTAAACCTTAATAAAAACTTCAAAATTATTATTATTAAGGCTTGTGACAATGGTGTGGTGGTGGTTGTTGTTGTTGTTGTTGTTGTTGTTGTTGTTGTTGTTGTTGTTGTTTGATCAAAATTTGATCATGGTGAAATAATAATAATAATAATAATAATAATAATAATAATACAGTCGTTGTTGTTGTTAAATCTAGACTATGACCTACCAAAGTTGACTGAGGTTGACTAAGGTTGACCTTGAATGAATTTGGTCAACCGTGGTAGACTATAATTCAATATGGTATAGTTACATTGACTGAGTAGACTATAATTCAATATGGTCTAGTTACATTGACTTAGGCTAATTATCACTGAATAAGGTTCAGTATTGTTAACTATGATAAACATAAGGTTGACCAAGTTTTGATCATAACAAAGTTACTATCAAATGGGGAACTATGACTTCAAAATGACAATTCTAGCCCAAAAACTCCAAGAAAACATGAAAAGACAACTCATAAATGAAATGTGTGTATTCTGGAACGATTTTTTTTTCATGGTAAATTTTCGATATTTTTTTAAAAATGACAATAAAAACCAATTTTTAAACATGAAAAAACACCTCGAAAATGAAAAGTGTTGATGTTGGAATGCCATCATTTTTTGGGTAATTTTTCAACATTTTTTAGCAATGGAATTAAAGATAAACAATCATGGCTTGGGAAAACCTTAAAATTCCAACAATTTTCACGCATAACATTAAAGAAGAAATTTTGATCTTTCTGAAAAGCCGTCAGATTTGAACAATTTTCAGCCATAACGTTAAATATAAAATACTTAAATTTTTTTCAACCATAACATTAAAGATACACTATCATGACTCAAGAAAACATTAAAATTTTGATAAATTTTCAACCATGGATTTGAAAATAAATATCATGACTACAAAAAATATTTCAACATATTTAAACGATGATATTATGGAAAAGTTATATCACTAAAAACAACTTTAAAAATAAACACTCATATCTTTATACGAAGAGTAATTTCTTTTTTAAATGCTAAATGTATAGTTTTTAAAAATCTTAGCTTAAGACAACTTGATACTTTGCAACAAAAAAATTAAAAATGAACCATGAAATTGACACATAGTATAACTTGACCTATTACATTGAAAACTTAAAAATCAACCATGAAATTGACAGAGGGAATTTGGCCCATTATGAAGAAAAGTTTAAAATCAATTATAAAATTGACACATAATGGGGCTGGGTTGCTAGTTGAGGATCGACATAAATTAGAAATGAGAAATAAATAATAAATAAATAGACAAATAAGGAAAAAATGAAAAAATACAAAAGAAAAGAAAAAATAAAACTAAAATCAAAACATAAAAAGAATATAAAAGAAACTCATTAAAAAAAATAGAAAAAAAAAATATAAAAATAAAAAAAAAAAAAAAAAAACAAAAAATATTTCCAAAATAACAATAATTAAGAAACTAAATTACAAATTTAATAAAAAACAAAAATAAATAAATAAATAAGAAGTTAGAAAACATAAAAAACTAATTAAAATAAAAAATAAAACATTAAGATAAAAAATAAAAACATTAAAAATTAAAATACAAAACATAAAATAAAAATAAAGATTAAAAATTAAAAAACAAAAGATTAAAAATTAAAAATTAAAAGTTAATAAAAATTAAAACAAAAAGCGTTCAACAATTATAATTAAAAATTTCAAACAAATCATTAAAAAAATAAAAATTGCCCACTGTTAATATTTTTTTATTATTTTATTTTATTTTTGATTTCTTATTTTAATGATTTAAAAATTGCCACTGTAAATATTTTTATTTATTTATTTAATTTTGATTTCTTATTTTAATGATTTGTTTTTCTAAAACCGTTTTTTTCATTTCATTTTTTAATTTCTTTTATTTTAATTTTTAATGTTCTTATTTTATTGTGTTTTTATGAGTTTTATATTTTTCTTTTTAATGTCCTTATTTTAATTCTATGTTTTAGATTTTTTTTGGTTATTTTTACTTAAAATTTCAGGTATATCAATTTTTTTAGAAAAAAACTCCAAATTTCGTTAGCTTTCTATATAAAATTGATGATTTTTCATACAATTTATTGTTTCGCAAAGTTTTAGATTCAAAATTTTCATGAAAGTATTTTATTTAACATGTTATTTTTAGTGAATATTTCTCAAAATATGTATTTTTAATTATATCTTATGGGTATTTTTTGTCAAATGTTTAAAATTATTAATTTTTTAGCGACAATTATTTTATGTTTATTGAAGTATTAATTAATAATATATAAATGTATATAAAATGTAAACTTCAAAATATTATTATTATTATATTTACTTTGAAAAAAATTGAAAATTCCATTATTAAAAAAAAAAAAAAAACATTGCCCTGGAAAACAAAAACGAAAGTTTGGAAAATCTCAAAAACAAACATTTTAGGACAAAAAACAAGGAGAGGAACAAGAAAACCTGAAAAATGGTTAAATAATCAACATTTTAGAAATTTTGTGCATACTTATAACATAAGAAAATTTAAAGTGTCAAAATTTACCAAGAAAAAAAGTTGATGCAACCTTCAAAATCTGCCCGAAAATCACTAACATTTTAAAAAAATATTCATAATTAATATATCAAAAAATTTAAAGTGTCAAAATAAGCCCAAAAAGAAAATCAGTTGATGTTGCATCGACATTTTTCAAACTTGGCATGAAAATCACTAACATTTAGAAAAAAGGAAATGTGCATACTTAATACATAACAAAATTTAAAGTGTCAAAAATATGCTCCAAAAAAGGTGTATTTTGAATCAACACTTTTCAAAATCAGAGGATTTTTTATAACCTCTAAAAAAGTGAGAACTCCGTCAAATTCCTATTTGATTTATAAATTTTTTTGATGATCAATAATAATAATAATATGGCCAATCTTAATGTTTTAGCATGGATATTTCCACAATCATTAAATTGTTGATGTTGAGGACTTCTGAGGAACTATGTGTCATAAAAATATGTTTTCCCAATGCTTTAGGTGGACCCTTCAACCAAAACATTAGGCAAACAAACGTTTTTGACACACAACTCTCTAAAAATCCTCAAAATCAACAATCTTAATATTATTATTAGTCAACTATATTAGTATATTGGGGGAGGTAGTATCAGGAGGCATAATATATCGTCCTCATGACAAATTGAGACTAAATTTCCATGGGATTCGCAACTCTTTGGAAAGGTCCAAATATAGGTTCAACAAGAGGTATTTGTCAAATAATTGTAATGGGAGAGTCGAAGATAATCATCCAAAAGTTCCATAGAGTCACAGACTCCATAAAGAAAAATATTTCTCCATTGGATATTCGAATTAGAAGCAAATTCAAAATTTTGATTTTATATTTTTTTATGACATTAAAAGAGAGAAAAATCAAAATGTGGATAAGAAAGCTAATAAAGGTGTTCGTCTTGAGTAAGGGGTTCCTATAAAGAAAAATAAAAATACGAAACAAAACAAAAAAGCTTGAAAAAAATTAAAACTAAAATCAAACATAAAAAACGAAAAAAATATAAAAAAAACATTAATTAAAAAAAAAAAAAAATTTATAAAACCTAACGTTGAAAAAAGAAAACGGAAAAAGTTTTTAAAAAATAATTTAAATTTTTATTTTAAAATCATAATAAATATTAAGTTTAAAACAAATAATAAAATTAAAAAATATATTAAAAAATATTAAAAAATAAACCATTTAGAAAAGAGGTTAAAAAAATAATATTAAGGGATTAAAAAAATAAAAAGTAAAAATAGAAGATGTTATTGGTAAAAAAATTAAAAAATAAAAAACCACCAAAATAAATTAAAAATTGAAAAACATAAAAAAAATTAAAAGATAAAACATTAACAATATAAAAATAGTAAACATTAATAAAATGAAACAGAAAAAGCATTAAAAAATTTATAATTTAAAAAAAAAAAGAGAAAATTGGTGGCTCCGCTATGGACCTTTTTTTAATTTTTCTATTTAATTTTAATTATTTAATTATTTTATTTTAATTAATTAATAATTTATTTTTTTCCATTTCTTTTATTTTATTTATTCTCTCTGATGCTCTATTTTTTATTATTTGCTTTTTTTAAAAGTTAAGGTTTTTTTTAATGTTTTTTTTAGTATTATCTGTTTTAATTTTTTAATATTTTTGGTAACATTTTTTTATTATTTTACTCAAAATTTCATGTACATTAATTATTATGAAAAAAAACTTTAAATGTCATTGTTTTCATAAATCTGTTGTTTTTGCAACATTTTTTTATTTAATGTTTTCATAAAAATATTTTTTATTTAACATGGTTCATTTTTTAACAAAAATTTCTTGAAAAAAATATATATTTTTAATTATATTGGTATGTTTAAATTATTATTTTTAGTGGACAATTATTTTGTGTATTGAAGTATTAATTAAAAATATATACAAATATATATTAAATTTTAACATCAAAATATTTGATTTCTTGTTTTTAACTTTGAAAAAATTGAAAATTCTATTATAAAAAAAAAAAAATGTTTGCAGAGGAAAACTGAGAAAAACAAAGGTTTTGAAAACCCCTTACAAATAACCAAACATTTTAGGAGAAAGAAAACAAGGAGGAATAAAAAAAATTGAAAAAAATCAAAAATTTTAAAAAAATGCGCATACTTATAACATAAGAAAATTTAAAGTGTCAAAATATCCAAAAAAGAAAAGACTGATGCTACTTCCAAAATCCACGTGAAAATCACCAACATTTAAAACAAAATATTCATAATTAATATATCAAAAAATTTAAAGTGTCAAATAAGCCCAAATATAAAATGGGTTGATGTTGCATCAACAATTTTCAAATTTGGCATGAAAATCACTAACATTTAAAAAAAATAAATGTGCATACTTAAGTCGTAAGAAAATTTAAAGTGCCCAAAATATGCTCCAAAAAAAAGTGTATTATGAATCAACACTTTTCAAAATTAGATGATTTTTTATAACCTCTAAAAAAGTGAGAACTCGGTCAAGTTCCCATTTGACTGGTAAATTTCTTTGATGGTCAATGATAATAATAATATAGTCAATCTTAATATTTTAGCATGAATATTTCCACAATCAATAAATTGTTGATGTTGAGGACTTCTGGGGAACTGTGTGTCATAAACTTATGTTTTCCCAATGTTTTGGGTGAACCCTTCACCTTGAAGATGGGTGAACGGTTCACCCAAAACGTTGGGAAAATATACATTTGTGACACACAGTTCTCTAGAAGTCCTCAAAACCAACATTCTTAATATTGTTGTATTATTATAGGTAAACAATATTAATATATTGGGGGATATAGGAGCAGGAGGGATAATATATCACCCCGATGAAGAATTTGAGACTAAATTTGCATGGGGATTGTGGAGGATATCTAATAGCCAGGAAAAAACATTAGCTCTTTGGCAAGGTCTAAATATAACTTCCGAAATAGGTATGTGTCAAATAGTTGTAATGGAAAACTCGAAGATAATCATCCAAAATTTCCATAGAATCAAAGACTCCATCAAGAAAGATATGCCTCCATTAGATATTCGAATAAGAAGGAGAATTCAAAAAATTGATTTTATATCCTTTTATCGCATTAACAAAGAATAATCAAAATGTTGACAAGCAAGCTAATAAAGGTGTTCATCTTGAGTAGGGGGTTCCTCTCCCAAATCGAGGTGATCCATCCTTCTAATATATTCCATGAATAACAGTTGGTATAACTCTATGAAGTTGGGTGATGTATTAAGTCAAGTGTTAATCTGGTATAATCATGCCCCACAACCTGCCATGTCATTAATTAGCATTGGAAATGTTCCATCAATCATTATTATGGATCGGCGACCCTTGATTATGGTAAGTTAGGTTGAGTGCTCTCCTAGGTGGATGGTGGTGAAGGAATTTGTCACCTCCAAGGACAGATGGTGTCACTCTGCATGTAATTTCCTCTTGGACCATAAAATGCTTTAGAATAATACCCCATTACCATGTCAGAGGAGTAAATACAACAAGCTTGGGCATTAAGAAAAGGATATGTTACAGAATTTAGGTGAATTGAGAAGGCAAAGTGGGACAAAGAGCAACCAATGTGAGATGATGGTAGCAGGGAAGGAAAGTGGAAATATTCCTTGTTATAAATTTTGCTTGATAAGGATGGAATTGCTCCGGATCATGGTGAAATTTTGCTTGTTTGACTCCATGGCATCTACAAATCATGAAGACAATAGAATCATCCATATACTTTAGTCTCTAGTCTTGGAGAAAGATGGCTTGGCCAAAATCGATAATGTTGCATAGCAGGGGTTGGAGGACGCACACTCTCATCTCTCTAATAATGTGGCAATTGGAGGTGTTGCATAATGATATGGAGTGTCTCTAGCTATCAGTGGAGAATTTGGCTACCAAAGTGAATAAATTTGGTTCAAAGATTGACAAGATTGCATTAACAGTGGAGTTAATTGTTGTAGGTGTCCTCAAAGAGGTCTTTGGTTTGCAGGATCCTCCCTCTTTGAGTGCGCAAGAAGAAGTTCAACCAAGCGAGCTTGTTGGAGGAGATTGATGCAGAAATTCCAATACAAACGATGGAGTAAAATGGCAAAGTGTTGGGTGATAGCGATCCACTAGGGATGTAGAATATTGTTAGAAAATTTCATTTTTGTTTAAATTTTGTGTAAATTTCTAGTTTTTAGTAGAGTTTTTTTTAGAATATATAAGATAAATGAAGTTAGGAGCATAGTTGGGTACATACCATGCTTACCCAATACAAATTCCATTCTTATATAATCCAATACAAAGTCCATGCTTACCAAATCCCATGGTTGTCTGGAATTGGTAATGGTGTATATAATCATGTATTTTGGCACTTTCGTTTTGTATGATGCAAAATTCTACAACTGTTGAAAAAAAATTGCACATCATTCCTTATGTTTGGCCAATAGTAGAAATGCTTCAAATTCTCATAAGTCTTACCTTATCCAAAAATTCTTGCCAGACCTCTACTATGATTCTCTTTAATTAAATTCTCCCTCGTCGAGCATTTTGGTACTCATAGTTGATTATTCTCAAATAATAGTCCTTCTTGAAGCATATATAATCCAGCCATAAACTCCTATTTTGGATTGCTAGGTTCTTACAGTATTTATATCCCTCTTTAAAATCCACATCTTCCTCATACAACTCCTTCATGAAGTCAAACCCCGCGGTTTAGACTTGAATTTCCCGCGTCATCAAACTCCTCCTACTTAATGCATCAACAATTTTATTAGCTTGGCCACTAATATGCTTCAAAATAAAAGTGAAACTTTGAATATATTAAATCCTATTGACCTTCTTTTGACTCAATTTATGCTATTGCATAATCTACTATAGAGCATGATTATCTATATAAAAAACAAGCTCTTTAGAGATTAAATATTGCCTCCATTTGTTTAGAGTTTGTACCACATCATAATACTCCATGTCATAAGAAGTATACTTCCTCCTTGTCTCATTCAACTTCTCGCTAAAATATTCTATGGGTTTATCCTCCTCACATAACATAACACCAATCACTTATCCACTAGCATCACACTTCACTTGAAAATGTTTGTTGAAATCTGGTAAGATCAACATATCTTGTTTCGTGATCTTCTTCTTCAATATCAGAAAGCATTTTTCTACTTGAGCATTCCAGTAAAATGATTTTTTATCTCTCTTTATGGTCTCCACAATTGGAGCACTCTTCTTGTGAAAATTCCTGATGAAACTCCCTTAAAATCTGTCCAAACCATGAAACATTCTAACTTCATAAATAATATTAGGAGAGGCCCAATGAACAATAGATTTTACATTCTCAAGATCCATTTTCAAACCATCCTTGGATATGGAAAATCCCAACTATACAAGCTCTGTCTTTAAGGATGAACAACTGTTCAAATTGATAAGAAATTTTTCTTCTTGCGACTTCTCTAGCACATATCTCAAATTCATCAAGTGTTCTTCTTTGGATTGATTACAAACCAAGATGTCATCTAGATACACAATTATAGTATTTTCTATGAACTCCTTTAACACCTCATTCATCAATATCATAAAGGCTCTAGGTGCATTTGACAACCCAAATGGCATGACCAACCATTCATACAACCCATCATTGGTTTTAAAGGTAGTATTCCATGCATCTCCCTCTCTAATCTTGATCTGATTGTACTCACTCTTCAAATCAATCTTAGAGAAATGGCTAACACCACTCAAAAAGTCTTATAAATCATCTACATGTGGAAAAGGAAAATTCTACTTGACTGTGATCTTATCAAATCATATGGAATCTATACACATGCGCCAACCTCCATCTATTTTAGAACCCAAAACTATCAACACTTCACATGGACTAAGGCTTTCTCTAATCAACCCTTTATTGAACAACTCCTACTCTTTCTTTTTGATTTATTGATTCTCTCAAGGGGTTATTCGGTATATATCTTTATTTTATATACTTTCTCTCGGTATTAAGTCAATATGCTAATTTATACTCCTCACAAGTGGCAACTCGTTAGGCAAGTCATCCACTACGATATCACCATACTCATTCAACATGTCTTGAATTTCAAAAGGAAAATCGTTTAGAGGTAAGAGTTACCCTAGTATTACACACTAGAGAAAAACTCACCTCATTATCTTTCATTTATTGTAAAAATTATTTCCTACTCAACAACAATGCTTTGGAATCATATCTCTCTAATGTCCCCCCTTCTTGCAATGGTAGTAAGGTATGGTTGATTCCATCCTTTCGAAATTTGTAAATTTTCTTCTATCCCATCATGCACAACACTTCTGTAAAACTTCCATGGTCTACCGAATAGAATATGTCACACATGCATGGGCATTATATCACACGGGATTTTATCCTTGTAGTTGCATATCTACAACTCCAACTCACATTATGCATTCATTAATATTTGATGACCCTTTTCAATCCATGACACCTTATAAGGTTTTGGATGCTTTATCTTCTTCAATTTCAACTTCTCCACCACTTCGATAGACACCAAGTTGTCCACGTTTCCATTTTTAAACACCGGTTTAAAAGATTTCCCTTAAACTTTGCAAACAATCCTGAGCAATTCCTTCCTCTGAGTTCGTTCCATACCTTCCTTATCTAGTTTCAACAACACTTTCTTAAGAAACAATGATTATCCTGTCTCTGTTACTTTCTTTGAACCATGTACCTTTGGTTCCCCTTCTTCTATTGGGGTAACAACAACATATCTTTGGCGTGCCTCTTTTATTATGGAAATGCATATGCCACATGTCCAAGCTTTCCACACATGTAGCAATGTTTCTCTGTTCCTCTTCCTTTTCCTCATCCTCTTGAAAAGGATCCTATTCCTATGAAATATCCCTTTTGATTTAATTATGGACTTGAGTTACCAACTCCTTATTTTTGTGTTGTAGATTTTCCTCTAGTTGATTGTTGTCTTCTTCCTCTAGCAACACATATTCCTCTTGTCCTTTTGGGATAAAGCCTCTAGCCTAAATATGTTAAGAAAAAATTTCCCCTTGAAGGAACTTCGAACTCGCATCTCCCGACATTTTCAAACGTTAGACTCTATCGAAATTTTAGAAAAAAACTAAGTGTTTACTCTCCCACTTATATATTTGTGCTTTGTCTCTATTAATGATTAAACTCCTCAGTTACTCCTCTTTTTCACTCTTGCAACCTCCACTTGCGCAATATGTGCACAATAAATAATTCCTCCACTAATTCCCACAAGACTCTGTTGTGCATAATTCCCAATGCAAATGTCACTGGGGAACACCAATCCATGCTTCTGAAAGAGATGTAATTTCTCTAGCATTAAACGGGAGCAAGCTTTGGCCAATCAAGGGGTTTTGCATCGAGGTCTTTGACTCAGCTCATTCCGCTTAGTTTCCCTATTCGACACAGATAACGATTTTATTTTGATAGATAAGTTGTTGGCTCCTTCTAAGCATTGAAATAAATAGTGGCCACTGCCAAACCAAGGTTGTTAGAGTGTGTGAAATTTCTGGTATTAAAATTGAGGCGAGAATTTCTGGTATTTAAATTGAGGCAAGAGCCTAGAAGGTAAACTATCTGTTGGCCCATCTGTAGCTTTTTTTATCTGTGCTATATACCTAACCTTGATACTCTCCCTATAAGAGGTGTGATGATCCTGCAAAAAACAAAAAAAAAACTGGATCCGCCCTAGCTATAAAGAGGTTCTATGTAGCCACCTCATCAATGGAAACATGCTTGAGAACTATGAAATAATGGGTATTACTTGGCTATCAGCTATAACAATCCCTCAGCGTCGTGCTCTTCATGTGATGCTTATTTAGTTACACAAGTGATTTCATAATTATGTCCGACATTGGGGGCTATTTATATTCTTTAAAGTTGAGGCTATTTGGCATTGTGTGAGATATCCATGCAAAATTGTCATGAAATGGAGCAAATTGATGATGCATTACAGTTATTGAATAGTCTAATCTATTCCACTATTGATGGGATGGTAAAAGTCAGTAAGGAAACTCTTTCTAACTTTCAAACTTGCTTTCAAAATGTACAAGACAAAATTGATTTTTTGCAGCTTGAATCACAGCTACAGCAAGAAGAGCTACATCAAAATAGACATCATTCTGAGCCTGTTTTGGTTCAGAATATTGACATAGCCACCCATCAGCAACGTGTCAATATTGTTGAAGTTCATTTAGACCAGTCTCCAATAAAGTAGCAGATTTACATGTAGATGCAGAAGTTCAGTTTGCACTTCCCAAGCCCACAATCAAACCTTGGGAAGAGCTTGGCCACAACAAGCATAGAACTGGTATTGGATATGACAAGGATGTGTCCTTTCATATTCCAGATTACTTAAAGCCCATTTAGTTTCAAAGTGTTGGATTTCTTCATGACAATTCATCTTCAGTTGTTCCAGATTCTGCTCCTCTTCCACAGCAACAACGACAAGTTGTGAAATGCCAATGTTGTTGTCGAGTTGGCCATATGAAAGATCACTGTTTTGATCTTCATCCATGTAAGGACTTTCATAAAACCAATCATTATTCAAACAGGTGCTTCAGAAACAAACCTCCGACAAGAACAAAGATTCATGTTGGATGGAGTGCTTCTTCGCAATGGGCATCAACAACCAAAAAGATATTCTAGTCATATGTTAGAACTTGTTCTAGAGTATGGAATAGTATTGTAGTTGAGTTTTCTCCATCATCTCACCTTGTATTTGACAGGGGGGGAAATGTTGGTCATCTACAAGCTTCAGAGCCACATCAAGCGAGCCTAAGCCACAACCTACCATACCCAATTCAGAGTTGTAGCCAGAGACAAAGATGCCCCTGAGCATGCCCTCAGTTGGTCATGCCTCTTCAAAGAATTGGGGACACTTCCTCTAGTAGAAGAATTCATCTTCTTGTCAGTTTTGGAAGAGTTCCAGGAATTGCATTAAGAATTATAGAGTTGGTGGTAATCCTTAAACTATCACAGGTTGACACCTCCCTTTTCTGGTTGAGGTTCTCCCTTTTATGCGGGGTGAGACCTCCCTTTCATGGTTGAAGGTTTACCTCTTCAAGATATTAGGAGCACTTCCTATAGCAGAAAACCTAAGCTTCATACCAAAATTGGAAGAGTTTTGGGAACTGCACTAAGCATTCTAGTGTTGGTGGTCATCTTAAAACCTCCTCCCTTATACCAACATTTGAGAGAGCATATTTAGCCTAGTGCTACCATGCATGTTTGCATGTTTTGTATTACAAAGCTCTTCTTGGACTCATACATAACCCTTTGGATTAAGGGGGGGAATATTGGACACTTAATCCTCTTAGGGTTGGTGTGGAAATTTAATAGTCTAAGGAAGTCTAACAGACCTTGGAATATGTTAAAATTGGAAACCAACATAAAACTTCATGTGGGTCATCTTATTCATGGCTGATAATATTTTTATTAGATTCCTTTCATCGAGAGGTGTAGGATTGATATAAATATCATCCGATTCCAATAAATATTCATGCTAGATATGAATTTATTTTGATTATGGAATTATTATCAAGCCGACCTACAACTCATGTAGGCTCAGAAGCCCAACAGTCGCATCTATTCACCCACCAGCGTTGTGTATAAATATAATAGGACTTTTCCTCATTTCGACTCACTCATCTCATCCCATCTCTCTCTCTCTCTACTGCGCAGATATGAGTCTCTTCTCTACTACACTGAAATGGGTCTCTCTCTTTCACACATGTGAAGCCGGAAGCTGCTGAATTTGAAGCTGCAATTGCAGAAGTAAAGATTGACTTGTGTGGCCTATAAGATCTCTGCTTTGGAACTATGCTGTAGGTTCATCTTAACCTCCTCTGAAAGCAACAACTTTTGGTGGTGGAATGAAGTCAATCCGATGAACGGTTTGCAAGATATCGACTGCCCTAGTTTGAAGCCAGAAACTGCTGAAACTGAAGCTTCAACTGTAGAAGTAAAGATTGACTTGCCTGGCCTAGAAGATCTCCTCTTTGGAACTGGATTGTAGGGTCACTTGAGCCTCCTCTAAAAGCTGCAACTTCTGGTGGTGGAATGAAGTCAATCTGATGAACGGTTTGCAAGATATCGACTGCCCTAGTTTGAAGCCGGAAACCGCTGAAACTGAAGCTGCAACTGCAGAAGTAAAGATTGACTTGCGTGGCCTAGAATATCTCCTCTTTGGAACTGCACTGTAGGTTCATCTGAGCCTCCTATGGAAGCCAAAACTTTTGGTGGTGGAATGAAGTCAATCCGACGGTCGGTTTGTGA
>APFE030605404.1:0-24079 GCA_000404065.3 Pinus taeda
TACTACTAGCTGAATCAAACCATAATGATGAAGGCTCCTGTACTGCTGTGCCGGGGTCTTCCTCTGCAATGTGGGCACCATCTTCTGAATGTTCTGAAAGAAGAAAACCGGGATGTTCATCATCCTCACTCAGGTGAAGTGCATCAAGAGGCGAATATGATATGAGTACACCTGTGAAAATATGCCCTCGCAAGTAAAATAATGCATAATGAGCCTCACCATGGGAGCATACTCGCTTCTGAGAAACCTGAATGGAAACACACCTGCCAGATGTCTCATGAATGGTGGCCGGACATAAGGCTCAAAGTGAACAATATCTAACATCTTGCGCTTATTCCACACCTCACCAACATTAGGTATCCCTGTAGCCTGTGAGATCACCTCGGGTGTCAATCTAAAGTTTACCCCTGCAAGGTTGACATGTCCATCATGCAAGTGTAAAACAAAAAGGCGGGCCAACTCTCGATGGTGCTGAATCCGAGAGATCCTCTCGCAAAATTCGTAGCAAGACATGTACTGGAAACATGATACTGCCATAGGACAAGCTTGTAACTCTGTCAAAGAGATGGGCTCCTCTCGCTTATGATGTCCACCCTTACCACCCTTACAAGGCTGCCTCTGTTCCTCCATCTCTGTAGCTGATGATTGGTCATCACTTTGCTCATAAGTTTCGGTTTCTGACATTGTTTGAGGAGCAAAGTGGACAAAATGTACTGTTGTTTTTGCCTGTAAAAAGTGTTGAATTCTATGCTTCTTCAAGGGGACAAGGACATGAGGGAAATGTTAGGGGAGGGACCTTTTTTACAAGGAATTAGGAATATAGGAACATAACAGGGAATTTAAGGAAAATATTGCAAAAAATTATGGCGAATAGGAAATCATATTTATAATAAGGAATATTGGAATATCATTTGCAAAAATCATTGCATATGGGAATACATGTATAGAAAGTAAACATATGGGAATATGCATACATGCATTAACAGGGGAAAATAGGGAAAATTTGCAAAACTCTCTACATATTCACCAACAATTTCTTGTGGTTACACATGCATATGGTGCAGCAAGATAAGGGTTTGAGTGTTTTGTTTTTTGATGCTTTTGGGAGAGGGGTAGGGTTTATATTTTTTACAAGGAAAATGGGAATACATGTAAATAGGGAAATTAGGGAAAAACACTGCAAACATCACTGCACATGCATCATCAAATTCATGTGTTTACATAGGTATTATGAGGGGTAGGGTTAGGGTTTGATTTTTTATTTTTAAAGGGAAAGGGATAGGGTTTATTTTCTTTGCAAATTAAAAGGGGAAATTGACATGGAAATATAGGGAAAATGAAATGGGAATGAAGAGAATGATTACAATGAAACAACAATAAACCCTAGCACCTTCTTACAAATTTACATACAGCCATATAGAGTTTTTTTCCTTGCACAATTTGATCATTAAAAACACACTCATGATGTCTTTCAACTAACCAGCAACCATTCACAAGTTTATAGATCCTACCTCAAGCGATTTGATGAATTAAAGGAGCTTGAGAAAATTCTGAAATGAGTTGGGGTGAGACAGCTTGACGGGTCGCGCACCACGCCCAACAAGTCGCGCCCCTCTTGACGGGTTGCGCCTGTTGCCAAATTTATCTGTGGGAGACCCTTTGACGGGTCGCGCACCTCCCAACAAGTCGCGCACCTAGCTTGACGGGTCGCGCACCTGTCCTGAGCCCGATTTCGACCAGTTTCGCCTCAAGTCACTTGGAAGTTCACCCAATCTCTCTTGTAAGGGTTTTGAATACACAATGAGAGTGCAAGAAGGGAGTTTGGGCCTTTATAGGTTTCATTTGAAAAAATTTCATGCTCAAACCCACTTTCTAATGTTTTTGCATGACACTTTTAAACTTTGTATGCTGTTGTCTCTTTGGTTTCCTTTTGTCCTAGAATTGACTGATTTAATTCTTTTGCTTGATTCTTTTTGCAGGTAGATCATCTGAGGGATCTTGGCAAGGGGACCAGGGTTGCATTTTGTTCACTGAAGACTTTTCAGAAATTTCATCACTTTTTACAAAATAAATGAAAAATGACCTTGTTTAAAACAGGGTTTTAAAATCCAAGGTGAAGATTAACTGTACCAGATAAAAATTTAAAAGAAACACCTTTACAATCATCCCTCTGGCTTACTGAACACTCATTGACTTTCAAACACATGACCTTGTAACATTTTTGACCAAAACCCTAGACCTAGGAAATTGACCTCAAGAGAAGACAAGACAAGCTTGAAAGAGCTTTAATGACTGAAATGACTTAAACCAACAATGCCAAAAGGGGTATAAACACATCAGCTCCTCCATCAGGGTTATGGCATGCCCAACGGGATGCAAAAATTGACACTGATGAGACACCTACCTATGCAAAATGCAAAGAGTTTTGATCGCTGATGGAGGGCTCAAGACTGACTCTAACATCTCCAATCCAATGAAATTTGCCCAAGTCAAAATTGAAAAACCAAATTTTGATTACAAATTCGTCACTTAGTTTTCCACTGAATTTCTAGGTCATTTTTTTTAAAATGGGGGTGGCTAGTCCCCTGAAGAAGCATTATATTAGGCCAGTATGTAAAATCTTTTTACATATATACATCACATCAATCAAAATCATTCATCATATACCAATATACCATCACAATGATACATAATCGCTGCACAGCAGCATCGCAATAGGGATCGAAACTAGGCGGAGAGTGAGTAAGCCGACAGCCCCGCCGATGAACCATGCACTCGCGTGCTAACTGAATTTCTAGGTCATTAAATGATTGAATCTACTAAAATTTATCATCCCATATCATCTTCTATGTCTTAGCTTTCCATGAACTATTGCAAAGCTTATTTGGTTGAGTAAATCTTCAGATATGTCTCTCCAAAGGTGAAGTGTCAAAAATATCAAAATTTTGGAAAATGTCTAAGTAAGCTAAAATTGGGAAATTTTAATTAAAAATATAATCATAATTAAATTAATAATTTGTCATTTACTATATAATAATTTTATTACCATGATTATCCAATACAATGATTATATCAATACAATATACAATTTTTAAATTAATTATTATAACAAATTGATAAATTTTTAATTAGAACCAATTTAATTATATATAAATTAAATAAAAATTAAATCAATACTAAATTAATTAATTAAATAAAATATTGTTAAAACACAAAGAATATAATATTAAAATTATGTTAAAGTGGCTTTTGGGAGCCTCAAAAATGTAATATGAGGAGGGATAATGAGGTATTTCAAATAAATGAAGTGGATGCATAAGGTGTTTTGGGAGATGAATATTGGAGGAGGTTTATCAGAGAATTTAGAAAATTAACTATGATGTAGAAGAGTTCTGATGACTCGATGAATGATGTCTCGATGGAGACCTTAATGTATATAAGAGGAAGCATGCCATCAAGGTATCAGAAGAGAGAGAATCATCGGAGTTTAGAGGTTATAATCTCATTGAAGATTTTATTTCTAAATATGAAATTTTACGTAAATCTTATAACAACGTCTTGACCCATCAAATGAATACGATATTAGGGACTCTTTTCAAATAGATTTACGACATTTAAAAGCTTTGAGGTTTCGATGAATAAGGATTCTCAGAGGGAATGGATTATGGAGTTGTCTATAATGCGACTTTTTGGAGATTCTGGTGACGGAATCAGGTGGAAGGAATTGAGATTAAATCTTGACTTGTTGCATTTAAAATGGTTTTTTAACTGCATATTTGAATTCAACACCCTCAAAAACCCTTGGGATGCTTTGATTGTGCAGAAACAAACTATCAAACTTGCAATTCCAATAAATTGCTACCGGATTTTGACCGGAAAAACCCACCTGAAAAGCTTTCAAAAAGTCGCATTATAGACAACTGCATGGATTATTAGAGGAGGATTTATATCAGATGTCTTTTTAAAATGTGTTGCGATAAACAAAAGTTCCAATGGGAGGTGAAGTGGGAGGAGGAAGAGGAAGAGGAAGAGGAAGAGGAGGGGCCATGTGGAGTAGGACGTACTTTTCTTTGTGTAAACTATAACCGCTCTTAAATTAAGGTCTCGATACTATTAAAAATTATAGCCACTTGATAATTAAGGGATTTTAGATCTCGCAATTTCTTTTAAATTGGGATTTTACATAGACCTCTGAGATCCAAAAACACGTAATTTTAATTGTTCTATAATTTGGCTGTGATGATTTTGTATGACCGTTAAGCAAAAATAAATTAATTAGTAAAAATTCACTAAAAATAAATATTTACAATTAATTTACAAAAATTAAAATAAGATACATATTTTACATTTTTTAGTTGAGACGGTAAAAATAACTAAACTTCGGCGAACTGCCATTTGCAAACTGTGTATCCAAATGAGATGAAACGAGAATCGATGGAAAACTTGCGAAAAGTCAAATTCGATAAATAATGTCAAAAGGAGATTTTGCCAAAATTTATGGAAAGGTTCCCCATTATTTGAAATAAATAATTTAAAAATGAGGGTGTTGTGATTTCAACACAACAATGGCGACACACGGGGAAGAACTAGTTATCTTTGGTTGAAAAGATAATGAACTTCGCTTTACCCTAGGGTTAAAAATGAGGAATTTTATTAAGCCGTTAAAGAGTAAAAAATTTCTCATGGGTCCCATGTTAGTGATTCAAGCAATATAAGCTCAAAAAGATAAGTACTCAAAGTAGATTGAGTCTAAAATCATGAATCCAAATTTTGGGGAAATATTTAATATTTAAGATTTCCTCGTATGAGAATTAGAAGAAGGTACAAATATGAGTTTTTTCATAAATCATATATCCGTTGATATGGATGGTCTCTGATATCGCTTCACTGCCAAGAAGCCTGGATAGTACCCTGACAAAGTTGTAATTTATGCCATACAAACATAGCCTCAGTTGCAACGAGCATCCTGTTGTAGCGGCTATAACCTCCGTCCAAAATTTTGCCTTAGCTTCGTTTTGGAGCCTCCCTACCATCCATCCTTAGCAACATGTCTTGCACTATCAAGTACATAGGCTTCATTTGTTTTTCAGTGGTACGCCAACCTGTCCATGTCAGTTTGCTTCACTCCCTTCACAAGATTCCATCTGGGACTTAGACTATTTGTTGGTTGAGTAGCTCTCCCAGAGAATTGTGCAATTATGGAGGGGAACCAACCTTCCCTCCATAAATTACATAAATTTGCTGGGCAGCTTGTTGGGTTCCAAAATTACGCAGAAGAGTCAGATAGGTTTCCCATAGAAAACTGTGTAATATGGCCCGACACTGGGCCAACCCAGAAATTGCACAATTCTGGGAGACAGTCACTTTCTGATCCCAGAAATTGCGCAGTCCCTCAGGGAAATCTAGCCTAGCTTAGCCCAATAACTGAGAAAATCCCTCTCCTAGTCTTGTAGGTTGTTGCATGTGCCTTTAGGTTGACTGGTTCCCTCCAGGACCGAGCAGAACTAATTTGCATGCATGGGCTGCTTTTCCTGAAATAGCAAAAATCAACATGCAAAAATCATCCCTAGATTTTAGGGCTCTATTTTTAGCAGCTGGAGGTTACATGCAAAGATCGTTTTAGACACTGCCCTCCAAGTGTCGTTTTTTCCTAGATTTGTGGCATGTGCGTCATGAGGCTCAAACTTATTTATTCAACATTGTAGAGCTCATTGTTCACATCGATCTTGGAGCTCTGATATCCCACAACACATCTAGGAGTCTTCGACACATTCAACTCAACTATTTCCGGGTAAGTTCACTTTACATGTCTTTTGCAACATTTCTATCGCTTTTTGTGTTTTGGCTTGTGCAAGTGATGTCTGTTTGATTTCTGTGAATGCTTGTTGTTTTTTGCACACATGTTAGCCTGTACAAGCACCATTTCATTTTTCGTTTGCATCTCATTGTTGTCGCATGCATGACATTGTTTTTCACTGAAAGTCACCGATGCGGCAACCCGTTTCACATGCATGCATGTTTTCTCGTTTTCTGAATATTGCATTCGTTATTTGCATGCATGATCATTCACTATTGCCTACACTCAGTTTCACCATGCATTCGAAGCTTCACATGTTTTTAGTCACCCGTCGATGGGTCTGGGAAACCTTGGCCTGGGCCTTGCCTTGCCCAGACAACATTGGGAATTTCTAAGAGGGAAGGCTCTGCCTTCCTCCCAGAAAATGCACAAAACTGCCCATACACTATCGTCTAGGATTTCTCTGTGCAATTCTGAGAGGTAGTGCTCTGCTGGCCCACAAAATTGCGTAATGCAGTCCCTGGGCCTGCATGCCTTGCTGGCTGAAATTGCACCTTGCACAATCTCAGCCCCCATCAAGTCATCCTGGATTACGCATTACGCAATTCCAGCAGTCAACCAACCTCCCGATAGTCTAGACTGTCTTTCGCACAGTTCCAGCAGTCAGTCTCCTGGCCTCCCAGTGAAAATGGTGCAAACCTTGCCATCAGTCTCCTGGGTATGTTGCATGTCAGTCCTCAAGTTTGTTTTAGTTTTCAATTGACATATTGCTTGTCATGAACGTCGCCATGTCTCCAGGAATAGCAGGTGTTCATCCGTCTCTTAGCAGTTCATGTTCAATGGCCTCCAAGAGAGCAGGGTCAAAGGATACTGACAAAAGCGCAACTGGAGATGCAGTTGAGCAAGTGCCTATGAGTTTGTCGATTTATGAAGACACCAAGTTGCTCGTAGAAAAATACATCAATTTGAAATGGTAAGACATAGATGATACATTCTCAGGCACATTTTGGGAAGATCTAGAAGACCACAGGGTCTATGTGAATATTCACAAGTCTGGCTTGTACCGGATTTCATGCAGGTATCTCGCATTTCCATGCCCAGACATGATACATTGAATCGTTTCGCACACTGATCTTGAGATGATGGTGTTAAGCAGTTTCAGCAAGACAAAGATTGATACCTTCAGGGCACAAGACTATCAACAGATGTACCACTTGCTGTAACCGGTGATCATAATGGAAACACCCTTCAACAGACCCAACATCAGTGGAAACTCTAGGGATATCTTGAAGAGATGGGTGAAGGAGACAGTTAAGTTCAGGATGACACCAACCAGGTTTACAAGATGAAGATTCTGCGGAAGGCATATTAGTACTTGATCATCTTTTCATGCCGCTTGTACAGCCAAGAGAGCAAGCAGACCATCCCGCAGAGTTGGGTGATTGTGTTAGACCAACTAGCCAGTGAAGGCAAGCCATGCAACTGGTCCGACATGTTGGATCATAGGCTGAAGGAACAGGTAACAGGAGCCCGACAACCATCCAAGGGTAAGCAAGCAGAGATATACATGTCCGCATACATTCTGGATGCAATCTGTGCCCGTCAACAGTGCCGAGGCTTGGGTTGGGTATGGACATTAGCAGAAACCTTTGTACACACTTACTACAGATTGCTTTTCAAATGTAGTTTCCATGGAGTCATCACACAGTTGTCAGACCATTTTTTCACCCCGATATACAATATGATATTTGAGCAGGATCCACCTTGCATGTCATAGACAACAATGGAGGCATTCATCGACATAGCCGATTGGTATGCCTCACCTCTTGGCACCTTCATATGGATGTACAACATGGAGGAGCCTCCACATGTTTTACCGAAGTTTTCCATGGACAAGCTTGTCATGTAAGAAGTGTCGTACCACATCTCCATAGGACTGTCAGCTAAACTGCATCAGAAGAAGAAGGGACCCTGGCCTGCTCTGCGGTTGCGGATCAGGTTGTAAGAGATATTGAATCTTAAGCATGTTGATGTTGAGACAGAAGAGTTCAAAAGATTCAATCCATATGACCCACATTTCTTTATAAAGGATCATTGTGTGAGAGTGAAATTTCCTTGGATCCACGAGGCGTGTCATTGGGCTGAGGAAGACCCATGGAGATATTTTCACAGCTTCTCTAGGCTCAATGAACTGGTCAGCATAGCTATGGAATGGTTAGCAAACCAGCATCTAGGAGAGCACCATCATTAGCAGCAGCAGGGGGCAACATACCTACACGTGACAAAGGCAAGAGAAAGATTGTTGACATTGCAGAGGCAGAACAAGGCTGCAAGTTCAAAGCAAACCCACTTGTGGAGAAAGAAACTTTTGAGATATAGGTGAAGAGGCGACAACGCGACAGGAGGAATGCGCAAAGGCAAAGAGAAAAACAGAGGATGAAGGAAACAGTGAAGGAGTTGCAAGAGTTGAAGCAGCAACTCTGTGAAGAACAAGAGTTCCATAGACAAGAGAAGGAAGCACATCATAAAATACACACAACAGGAGGCGCAACATGCAAAAATTGATGAAACTACGCCCATATAGGTTGTAGAATCATTCAAGTAGCTGGCATGAAGCAAATATGGTGAACAATCGTAGAAGCAGGACTTCGCTCAAGAGATTAAATAGATACTTGAGAAGATGGATACGGAGATGGAGCAACCATAGTCAAAACAGGATATTGACATCATGCCTTACAACCAAGAGGTCGACCCACCGACTTCACCAGATCCAAAAGTAGAGCAAGTCTTGAGCGATCAAGAATATATTGAAATCCTTGAAGACAATTCAGAAGCATAGATGCACAACATATCATTCGACGAGTCGGAACATAGAGTTGTGCAATCACGCAGAGTGACTACTTCGAATCTCCATGCATCTCCCACGCAGTTTGAAGAACGAGTGATCATATCCAACGTGTGAAAGCATCCAACAACATTGTTCAATGCTATCAAAGCATATGCTGAAGCCACCATCTTGAGTGTTCATTTATTGATAACAGAGAATAAGCGAATGGCTAAGGAGTTACATATGTCCAAGAAAGGAGGAGAACAAGTTACAACATCTGGTAGAGCATAATTGAAGAGAGAAATACTTAATGAGGTATCGTCTCTCAAAATAGTCATGCGAATGTTGTATTCCAGATTTAGCACCTTGCATAAGTCAGTTGTACATCTTAATGGTTGGAATGAGCATTGTGCTAGGAGAGCACACATCTTGTTAGATTTGCACATTGTCGTCGATTGCATGCAAAAATGGAAAATGACATGCAAGAGAGCCCTATTACACTTTCCCAAGTTGATGAAGCCGAAGGCAGTAGAGTTGAAGGCACACATCTAGAGTCAGATCCGAAACTATGAGGAACTCCTGAAGCTCATCACCAGTTTGCAGGCTTCACATGCACGGGTGTTCAGCATCATGGATATTGTTTTCATGGGCATGCAATCCCATCTATTGGGACACTCACCGAGGTAAAGAAAAAGAATCAAGTCCAACTAGAGCTGGGCACTTACTTTGACGAGTTGATGCACATAGCCACCAACATAGACTTGGTGATCAACGCAGATAATATGCCTTAGTATGGCGTTGTTCCAGCCGCACTCAAGACAATGATGTGCATGTTATCAGACGAGTTGGACAAAGGAGCCAAATTAGTGTACCCAGATGCAACAGAGGCAAGAGTTCGTTTCCAGAAAGATGTCACCATGGAGTAAACTGACACCATAACAAACTACCAAGCTTGGCATCAGTTCACCACCATTGACCATGGCGAGGATGTCGAAGAGTTGATCTTCCCACAATTGTCCAAGTCTTAGTGATGTCTTGCATGGCTTGCTCAAGCCTATTTTGTCTCACATGGGTAAATGTGCAGGTTGTATGAAACATCTTGTAACGCAATAAATCCAACATATCCAACATGTACATAGCACCATCTATACCCAGTATTGAATATGCAACATTCATACAACACTATCTATACCATCATATACATAACACTGCATAAACAACATGTACACACACTATGTATACACGACATTGCATGTGCACATGTCATAGATGCAACATGTACAACATATACATTATATGCACAACATATACATTATATGCACAATGGTAGTACCACATATCCAAAACCACACTGCTTTCACTTGGCTGATGTATCCTTCAACATTACCTGTCATAACATAAACATGGGTGTAATACAAGTATACAATATCAATTAATATCCACATGATACTGACCTCGTATATTGTCGTGAATACTCTTCCCAATTGATTCCTCGTAAGACCACGAACCTCGTCATGCAATTCTCCTGCATAAGAAATCATTCCTCTACTAGAAATATTCCTAATGACCTATCGAATAGTGACATAGATACATGGATACATACATACACATACATAAACATCAACATAGAATACTAATGATCTAGTCAGTCAACAACATACATTCATACATGTATAGATATAAATGTTAGCATTAATAATCACGATCCATGACAACCCTATCAAACATGACATGCATACACACCTACATGTATAAACATCAACATATTCATGATCATAACAAAATTTCTAGATAACATAAGGTCAAGGTTAAGAGAACTTCCTTTATTCATGCATGGCATGCACGATATTAAGAACAATAGTTCCCAACATAGCCAAGGCATATGATGCCTCAGATCCATTTACTCTACTTTTCTAATTACCTTTCTCATGTCTGTACTTCCATGGTCCATTTACTATAATGAACCCAAACCAGTCCAAACGACTTTCATAGTCTTACATTCCGTTGCGCTCACTCATGCACAGAGCTTCATTTGAGTCTCACATCACCTGTTGGGTACCACATAACTCTCCTTAAGCTACATTAACTTTCCTCTTTCCCAACCAATTCCCCAGACTCAAAACGTTAAAAGGCAAGAAAGAAAACAATAGGAAGAAGAAAACCATGAAAACTAATAACAACATGACTCTACAAACAGAGTGGCATAACTATGCACCAGATACAATTGAACTTGCAAATCAAGCGCAACAATCACAAAAGATAAAAGGCACAAGACTAACAACAAACACCATGACTCAATCCCCATGGTTCCCAGTGCATCCAAGGGAAAGCTCAGCCTAAGCCTTCTTCACGATTCATGGCAATCTCTCTTGCCATGCAACTCCCTGCATCATGTTGTTAGAAATACATTACTATCAATGTATAAATAAGCATAACAATACACCAGTTACCTCATCTTTTTGGGCCAAGAACGTTGCTTGCAATTGAACACATCCACGCCATCTCTCAAGGGACCCCAATCCTTTAACAACTCCACCTGTAGCTAAAGACTATCTAATATACATGTCAAGTACATGTTCATGATTATAACACATATCCACATAATTTCATACAAAATCAAGGTTAGGAAGGATTCCTGTGTGCAAAGCACTCATTCGTTCAAAATTAGGGTTTCCAAACATAAACAAAGGAATTCTTGCCCAATTCCTCTCTTTCACATTTTTACCTTGTTGGAATTGAGGCTTACTATGTGTTGTCACATCACCCATTTGTTAGTTATGTAAACACATCAATTATTACCTTGTCATACTAATTCCAATCATGTTACCTTGCAACTTCTCACACATGTCAACCACATGTTCCAAATATCAAGACAATCATATCTGTCAATTTGAACTCAACCTTTACCAATACTAACCATCATGTCATAATCCATAGTCAACTCATAGTCATTAGGAACAATACCAAAACTATCAACTACATTCAAATACATATCAACTGTCTCAACACATATATGTTAGTACAATCATCGTAAAACAAAATCATTGGAACACATACTCATACTATGAAATTCATCAAACATTCAACCAATTTGAAACATACCATGTTAAATTAATCAATTAGACTACATAATAGGCACCAAACACTCAAATAGCAAATATACGACATAATCAACTATGAAACACCCAGTATAATACATAAGCAAACTCATACCTTAGTGTACCTCACGGGAGGTTGTCTTGTCTGTATAATCAATCTAGTTAGCATGATATAACTTCACAACATATCAATTCAAACATAAATCATGATATCCATAATAATAACTAACTAATATGTTCACAGCATAAGCTCATAAGCATTTGTCATTCATGCATAACAATCACATATGTATGATCAGTCTAGATTAGTACAACACCATATCAAAATATGTTAGCTCATACCTGAATATCGCAACCATAACCATCTGCATAGGTTAAATCAGTTTAACACAATACATATAACATCAAGATCTTCAATGCAATGAGCATAACCATCATGCATATGACCAATCAAAATTACAACATCAATATCTCAATGAAGTAACCGTAATCATCAAGTTAATAGCATATAACAACAATAAGCTATATATCATGCTTATCAACAACATATAACCCAATCATCAAGTTATATAACATAAACGGAAAAAACAATGCATACAACCACATGTTACTATCATTCATGACTATCTGACACATGTGCATATAATTATACTAATCAACTATCATCTATCATGTATGTAACCATAACATCAAGATACATGTACATAAACCTAATGTATATAACCCTAATGCACATAACAATCCATTAACTAACATACCAACATGTCGAACATACAATACCTATATCACAGTCTGCTCTTACCCCAAATTCCAATGTTGCAACCTTATTATGATGATATGCATCTCCTGCTCTATCTCAACCAATACATTAGCATCATAACAACCAATAGCATCATGATGGCCTAAATTTCATATAATGACTTCACAACGCATGTTTAACCTACTATACATGCATAATCATAGCCAAGACCATACATGCATAACAACTGCATAAACACACATAACAAATGAGTACCAAACCATATACACATCATTATAGCTAGAGTCTAGCCATCAATGCATGACAATATCAACCACACAAACCATGACCTCATGCATGAAAACAATCATTCCTCCATTGTACACATTGCGACATGCAACCAACATTATGCATAAGCAATGCCAAATCAACTACACCTACGCATAAATGCATGTAGTCGAACATAAGCAATCAAATCTTGTAATAAACCTACAAGACTAAGGCATGTAATCAAAATATTCAAAAAATGTAACCTAACATACAAGGATGTAAGTAGGTATCATGAAATCAACATGTAAGCCACATATAATCCATACACATTCAATCACATACTTATTTCAAATACATTTCATGAAATCAATATCAAAGTCTCCATGACAACCATACTACAAGCATAATCAATCATCAAACCAATGCAAAAAGCACATGAAATGCATGTATAAAAGACACACATGTAACTAATATGCATGCATCATCAACATACATTCAACCCATTCAGTCCGAGAGTTGAACCATGCTCTGATACCACTCTGTAACACCCTCCTCCCACATCTACCCAAGCAACCAGCCAACCAGGGTAAACATGCAACGAGAGGCCACTATGATAAGATTCAACCTCCTTGGTGACTTTAAGGAAATGGAATTGATGGAACATCACATACATTCATCCAACATCATCAAAATAACCTTGGCAGGGTAACACTCCCTAGACATTGAGCAAGCGAGTTAGTTTAAGGACTAACACTCCCCCGACACTGCCCAGGTGCTTTATAATGCTCCCCAGACATTGCCCAGGTGCTTTATAATGCTCCCTAGACACTGCCAGGGTGAGTTAGTCTCAACAATAATGCTAGCACTCTGAGATTTGAGCCACCTTTTTCGGCCCAGAGCCTAGGACACTGCCCAGAATGGAATGATTATTTAGAATTGGTAAGGATACAACGTAACAAGGATACAAAAGCAATAATATGAACAAAATCATAACCAGACTCATACTAGCCATGATAGGCATTTCGTCAAACATATCATCAACATGTAACCTACAGGTGTAAACAACATAACTAAGTGTAGGGTCCTCATCCTTATTTGACAATCGCCATGAACCATTGTTTCCATATGTATTTTGCTACCCTATCACTTATTGGGTCATAAATACAATATCCATTCAAACACAAGTAAAAACATGCTGAGAGCCAAACATAACTGCTGCCATAAAATATACATATAACCAACATAATAGGAACAGAAATACAATGGACATATCAGCCATCAAAAACCATATATATATATATATATAATATATAATATCAGTACATTTTCACATGAAAATCAAGGGAATGAATTTCTCATTAATAAATGCAATGAACCAACCGGTCATGGGACTACCACATTCCACCCGACCACAGATTGGCTGAGCCAAGTTTCTCTTTAGCCAATCACCCCTGTGCCATATTCCAAGCATGAATGTGGGACTCATAGAATACATCAAAAACACTAATCAATGTGGATGCCACCGGACTTCTCAATTTACACCATGAGGAATTTGAGTGCCTCCTAGTCTCTCAGGTTTTACCGTGCATCTGCAGTCTGATCTCGGGATCACTAGGCCCTATACCGAGACATAGTCTCCAGGCTTTGTTGTGCATTCCATAGTGGAATCACTAGGCCCAATGAAGAGAAAATACACCTCTTTGCTTTACCGTATATCCCGTCACTCACTGACAAGGATTCCTAGGCCCACTGAGGCACACAATCTAGCTTTACCGCAACCTACAATCTGGTTCAGGGGTTACTAGGCCAGTGGCTTCGCACATCCTCAGTCTAGTTCAGGGACCACTACCACCATGTGTTTGTCAATTCGAAGATCCACCCCACTTAGCTTCGAATCCAATCCAGCCATCCCCCACAAAATATATGAGAGAACCCATCTCATGAAAGCTATCAGGAAATGGCAAGGCTAGGCTGAAAATACTGTCGCACCTGGAAAAACCCATGCCATGGTAGAAAATAACCACATGCAATCCCATGCATGCCAAATATAGCGAGGAAAATACACATGCAAGTTGATACCTGCAATGAAGATTGTTGTAGTTGTTTGATCCTGACTTTCCCTGCTTGATCTTTGCCTTCTTTGCCTTTCTTGCTCTAATGCCAAAGTGCTCCAAGAAAATCTAAGTATCCAAGAGTATGAGAGAGAGAGAAAATAATGGGAGAGCTCCAAAACTGAACTGACCATGTCTTGCCCACTGATCCTTAGAAACCTTTTTATTAATGAGGCCTCTATTTTCTTCATTTTCCATTATTTTCCTTCAATTTCCTTCTCACATGCAACATGTGACCTTTCACCTTCCTTTTCTCCTAATTTCCATTATTTCATAAATAAGTGTTCCAAAATACCTTTTTGCCTCTTTAATGCCTTAGCCATTTCCTTTGCCAATTTCCTTAGCCATAAACAACCAAATGAACACACACTAGGATGTCCTTCCCACCATTCATCTTGGAATATGTGTCCCATTATCTGTGGTATTTATATATTTTTACATGGTATTTTCACGAGGGCTGTTACACATCTTGTAAAGTGAAAGTCCAAGTGTCGATAGTTGAATGTAATAGTCATAGAGTAGTTGAAGAGTCATGAGGGTAGGTGAACAATCACGAAGGGGAATGTCAAAGGTCACCCCACCCTTTGTTATTTATAGAACCTCATAACTCATTGTAGATGCTTTTGGGTAGCAAAGCTTTCGATAGGAGTATCTTAGAGAAAGCTTGGAGAGTATTGTAACAAGCCTTGACTTCTCCACAGTGCAGAGCTAATACATCTCTTTGGAGGAGCAGACGATAGTGACTGCAAGTTCCATTATCGGGACTAGTGGTTGGTCATGGTTGTACTGTACATTTGGAATTTTCATTTCTTAATATAACAGAGCCAATACGTTTCATGCATATGTTGTTATTGTAATTCAGTTATCTTGGTTACTCTAATGATATATGTATTTGTTTGCTTACGTGTGTATGTGTAGAATCTTTCTGTACATGTATGTATGAATATTACTGAGATGTGCTATTGGTTTAACCATCACTTTGGACGTTTGGTTCACCTACCTTCCAGTTTGTGATGCATCTTTGCTCGTGTGTTCCCTTCCAAGCCGCGTGTTTCCACAAGTTTCTAAGGGGTGCACTCATCCCACTTTCCACGTGTTGGAACCATTCATGCACCTTCCTTGGCTTGTTGCACATGTCACATCCTTTGCTACCAAGAAGGACATCCTACTTACTTCTACACGCAACCGCGATCAAGGTGATACTGTATGACCCACTGCTGGGACTCCTACACCAAACGGTCTGAGGTCTAGTTGGGACTTCTTACCGGGGAGATCCTTTGACATGTTGGTGGGTCCAACACCATCAACATGTCCATAACCATAATGATTTTACTTGTATTTCCCATGCTTCCCCTTTTGATCAGCCTTTTGATAAGCACATTTGCGAGCTTAGTTTATGATGTACCTGAGTGAAAGAGCTGGGATGGTAAAAGAGACTTATTCTAATGGATATAATACTTCCATAATGTTGACTCCAAAATCTTTCCCGATAACTATCAATCAAAGGTTTTTACATGAAGTGGAGGGATGGGAGAGATTCATTGAGTTAAATTTAGATTAGTTCTTTCCTTGAAAAGGTGAACTATATCACTTAGAAAATGATGCATGCTCCTCCATGGAAAATATTTAAAGTAAGAGGGTTTTAAGATTCCATAAAGATACACCTTGAAGGTAAATGAAACCCATTAAATTGGTAGAGTAAATATTTCCCATGTCTTCCAACCAATGTTGGGTGAGGAAAAGCCTTTCACCAAAATCAAACCATAACGAATAGAAAAAGGGAAAATTAAAACTTAAGCGAAAGAAATCAACAAACTCCAAAATGTCAAATCAGAAAGAAAAGAAACAAAAATAAAAGCCCAAATTAAAAGACAACCTCGATCAAGCCTAAAAGATGTCTCAACAAAACAGTAAAATAAGACAGCATGCATACTCATCTGATGTTGAGATTTTTAGTAAATTTTATCTTACAGAGTTATAAGAAATGAGATCTGACTTATGCAGGAACGCAACAAAATACAAAAATACACATATACATAGAGATGCAGCAGAAATAAAACTTCATTTCATTAATATCAAAGAACTGAAATATGCTTACATACAGAAATGAAAATAAACTAGTTCGGGCGATGGTAGCTTATCTATGAGAAGAGATGTGGGAGATACATGCCTCTGAACTATGTTACAATGAGGCTCTAAGGCCTATTTATTATTAAGAAACAATAGAAAACCCTAAACATCCAAATACTTAACCCTAGGAGATGAAGTACCAAAACTATGGGCCTTGTTTGGGTAAATTGGTACATCAACTTCCCAGGGTAAATTGGTATGATAACTCTTTAGAAATATCTATCCGAGGACTATAATTTTTTACTATAAACATCAATAAAAAATTAATGTTTGCTCGTTTTCCCAAAAAACATCGTTTAGGGCCTCAAAACAACTCTGAAAGTTCAGGACCCGAAAAACTGTTAAAAATAGTAAATTGTGCTACAATTAAGGAAATGGAAAAACTGAAAGAAATAGTGGTGGGGTCAAAGTGGAATAGGTGGGTGGCCACCAACATCTACCTAGATCAGTCCTCCCCCCTTAGGAAACAAAGGTCCCCATTGCATTGAGTGCCTCCATGAGATGGGGAAACTTGTACTTAACTTAGTCCCTATTGAGCCACTTGCCTTGGTGTAGGAGTTGGCCAAGTTTGACAACTCAATACAATTTTATCTACTATTGGTGAGTATTCTTGATTTGTGTGTCCTTGATATAATAAATTGTGGCCTGTTCCATGCAGTCTGGGTTTAACGCTATTGGTGTGAGTTGTTCTACAATTTATGATGTGTCCAGTAATGGTGGAAAGTATGGTCAAAGACGGTCCACATTGAACACTTGGTGTAGGCTAAGGAATGGTGGAATGATGAGCTCGAAAGAATTTTCCCCTACAACCTTAGTGATGGTGTAAGGCCCATATCGGAGCGGGCAAAGGTTGCGGTGGGGCCTAACTAGGTGCTTCTTCTACAAATGTAACCAAACTTTGTTGCCCGCCTAGAACTTGTGTGGCACCTGATGTTGATCATGACGCTACTTGTACTTAGGAATGGCTCTATCCAATATTCCATTAACCTATTGGTGGATTTTATGAATGTTCTTAATGAAGATGTTAGCTCTGTCGGCTTCAGATTGAACATGAGTCGAATTTTCCGGAGTATCTACAAATGGTATGGCCACATCAATGGGACATAGTGGCTGGAATCCCAATCCCACCTGAAAAGGGATGTGGCCATTTGAGCTATGGAAAGCTATGTTGTAGATATGCTGGACAAAGGGGAGGCTTTCATCCCATGTGCGTGGATGCTTCGAGCTGTACATGTGCAGAATGTGTATGATCATCTTGTTGAAGACCTTTGTTTGGCCATCAGTTTGGGGGTGGAAAGTCGTGGACTTAGTGAGCTTGGTATCCAACATCGACCAGAGACTTGACCAAAATGTACTTAAGAACCTGTTGTCTCGATCTGAGATAATGGACTATGGGATCCCAAAGTGTATCCACACCTATTCAAAGAAGAGATTAGTAGTGGCTTCTACTATGATACTCTTCTTGCAGGCAACGAGAATGACCATCTTAGAGAATCTGTCGATGGGCACAAAAACATAGTCGTTGTCATTCTTAGTAGAAGGAAGGCCCGACATATAATCCATGGAGATGGATTCCCAAGGTTGACTAGGAGTAGGTAGAGGAGTATATAAGATTTTCTTCTTAATAGTTAGTTTGGCAATGAGACAGGAAGTGTGGGATATGATGTACTTCCCAACATCCTGTTGGAGGTTTGACCAATAAAAATACTTCCGCAACACTGCCACTATTTTCTCTACCCCGAAATGTCCGACGACCTGATTGTAGCGCAGCTCCCAAATCATCTTGGCACGCTTTCTTGAATGAACATAGAGGTGTCCCAAGTGGTATAACAGTGCATCCTGGGAGCGTATGGTATGTGTTATTGAATTCTAGATCACTCTTGTAAAGATGCAGCCACCCTGTAGCCTCGTCCCCACAAGAGTCGAGCACAGTGGTTAGCGCCATGACTGGCAGTCGGTTGAGGCAATGTACAACATTGTTAGTGCTTCCCTTCTTACATTTAATGTTCAAATGGAACTATTGTAGGTATGTGAACCATTTCTGATGGTATTCATTCTACAACTTCCTTTGTGTCTGTATGAACTGCAGGGGTTGGTGGTCTATGTGGATGACTGTTTCCTTCCCCAGAATGTAATGTTTCCATTGTCAGAACACCTTCATAATGGAATACATCTCTTTTTCATATATGGGATACTTTCAGATTGTTTCTGAAGGTGTTTCATTGTGAGATGCCACTAGATGCCCCTGTTGAGTAAGAACTACACCAATAGCATAGTCAGAGGCATCTATTTTGATCTCAAATGGTTGTTATATTTTCGGTAATGTGAGCACTGGGGCAGAGCAGAGGTGATGCTTCAACTTGGAAAACATATTTTGTTCAGATTCAGACCAAAATAACTTTGCTTTCACTCCTCCCTTGGTGGCTTGACTCAAGGGCCAAGTGATATGAGAGAACCCCAACACGAACCTATGGTAGAAGTTGGCAAGGTCCAAAAAGTTATGGAGCTCTGTTAGAGTGGTTGGGATTGACCAATTCCATATGACTTGTATCTTGGATGGGTCTACATGCACACCTCACTCATCAATAATGTACCCCATATATTGAGCTTGAGTCATACCAAAAGTGCATTTCCCCTTATAGCACAACTTGTGTTGTCACAGGGTTTGGAGAACTTGTTGAATATGGTGGACGTGCTCTTCCCAACTCTGGCTGAAGATCAAAATTTCGTCCAAATACACCACCACAAATGAGTTGGTGAAGGGTCGTGTAGTGCCCCGCTCTAGTTGACTAACAGTGATATGACATTAACATTTATTTAGCCCTAAGGCCCACACTTTATTCTTTGAGGACCTCAAGTTGGGGATCCAGACACATGACTCTATTATTAGTGGTTTTGATGTTTATGTATGTTCTCTATTGATATTATGATGAAGATAACATTAATGCTTATGTATGTTATCTGTTCGTATTATGATGATTGTAGCATTAATGGTTATGCATGTTCTCTATTGATATTATGATGATTGTAGCATAAATGGTTATGTTTGGTCTCTATTCAATTTATGATGATGATAACAGTAAAGGATACGTATGCTCTCTATTGATATCATGATGCTGATGGCTTTGATGTATAGGTATGTTTTCTATTGATGTTACGATGATGATAGCTTTGATGGATATGTATGTTTCCATTGATGTTATGATGATGATAGCCATGATGGATGTGTCCATATGTTAGCTACTTACATTAGTTCTAGTTCAGAATGAACAATGATGCGAATGACTAGGTGATGTTGACGATTCCATTATGACGATGACTAACACTGAGAAACCTTGTTACTAATGATTATTGAGTATGGCAGGAAACCACGAGAGGCACTCACATATGATGAGTTGACGACACTTGGTATGATGAAAATTAATATTTTGTCTTTGAAATTCTAAGTCAATTTTGAAACCTACTATATGTGTATATCTATATTCTGATAATATGTTAGTGGTTGCAAGCACATATTAGTTGATTGGCCGAATGACTCACATATGGGTGATGGGGTTGTACAATTGGATGGAACTGCATGGGAGGGGTGGAACAGTGTCCCTGATCTCACCCACTAGCACTCCTGCTGTGACTTGGGCTGGAAAGGTTGAAACACCTTTACCTTGAAGATCAAGACGTCGTGGGGACAGGTCCCAAAGTTGGGTCGCTCATGAGGATTTTACTGGGGGGGCGCGCATCAAGGAAGATTCCTTGATCTCTGATACCATTAGTCTTACTATAGCAGACAACATAAGAGATGATAATGGTCTCTATTATTACACCTATACTTTCCCCTCGTAGCCACTGAATGCTTGAAGGGAAAGTGGCATGGCACCCTTGGAACTTCAAGGGAATTTCTTGAAGGGCACAACCAACTTGGAACCCTTAGCATCACAAATAAACTATTAAGCGTGACACCCTTGGAACTTCAAGGGAAGTTCTTGAAGGGCACGACCAAACTTGGCACCCTTGGAATCATTAAAAATAAATAAATTAATAAATATAATCAAGATATGAAAACCATGTAAATTCACATCAAGTGGTAAATGATGTTAGAACCGAGATAAGTAAATCAAGAATAAAACTTGGGTTAAGGGGATCATAGGAAGAAATAAAATATTTTACCCTAAAAACTCTACCCTTCCCATGTTGGAAAAAATTAGGTAGATAATGTAACTTAATTAGGTAAAAAGGGGAAAGAAGGACATAAATGTAGGTATAAATATTAATCTGAAAATAGTTAAACCTAATTAAGATAAGAGGGTGGTGAATTAAAATAATATTAATAAATTAAATTTTAGAGAAATTTAGAGAATCTCCATGTGGCAACAACCAACATAAGAATATCCATCTAAGAGGCAACTTGAGTTAAATTAGGGAGTAGATAGGGGATCAAATCTGTGACTTATCAATTGACTTTAGTAATGAACACAGTTTAAGGAGTAAAAAAGGGGGATCAAGAGACAACTAGGACAAGAAATAGGAGTCTTGTTGAGGTGAGGAAAATATTGTTTTTAAATTAAAATTTAAGTAAATAATTTTGGAGATCCTTGATGAGAGAGTGACACATTGGTGGGTGATCAAACTATTGGATTAACAAAAATAATTAATTATCCATGAAATGCTAAGTGTCACCTATGAGGACTCCTATAAAATAAGGGGCAGGCCATGGGAGAAAGGACTTTTTTTACCCTATTGTTGGATGGATGAGACTATGTTAGAGTAGTGACTAAGAGCTATAGTGAATTTGGTGAGGTAGAGGACTTTAGAGAGGGGACTCTTGAGCCAAAGAGTCCTCTCCTCTACCAGCTAATACATTTCCTCCATTGTATAACCCCATTGTAGCTCGAGGGTCCACGGGCAAGGAGAGTACCTAAGGAGTAGGCTGGGAGGTCTATTGGGTTGTGTTATATTCTTTCCACGACTAGCCCACATAGTTAACCGGGGGGTTAGAGGGGAGAGGGGGGGGGGTTGGGAGATCCCCTTCGTTGCATCGATTATTTATTGGGGGGTCACTGGGGTTTGAGTGCCGTTAACCCACTTTATGGGTTCCGGAGCAGCGCACCAGAAATTTTTGGTTTTGCGCCTATGTTAGGATGGCGGACCCACCTATGGTTTTGTGCATGATTTTCCACATGTGTTTTGGATGCGATGGTTTTCGGTCCATGGTATTGGATGTTTCGGCATGTATAAATATGTATTATAACATTGAAAGGAACATAATGAAAAATCAAGCTGGTAGTCTCGGTTTTGGGATCCAGGGGAAATATCTATGTATATGTGTTTTATGTGTTATGCTCTCACATTATTTATTTTATGTGTTTCAGAATTCATATGTAGGTAATTTCTATACGGGGTTAAAAACTACATTTGGTGTCAAAGCTATTTTGGCTTCAAGGGGACGCCTTTGTTGCTAAGGGGTTTCGCTCGGGCCTATGGTGGACCCCGTTCAGTGGGAGATCTATGGGATCGATTCTGGTGATGAAAGAAGATGGCGAGTAGTGAAAGATAGCAATCGAGAAATTTAATGGTCAGAGTTTTGAGTTGTGGAAACTCAAGATGGAGGATCTGTTGGTGGATAAAGATCAGTGGATCACGGTAGATCCGGGTACTAAACCAACAAGAGTGTCCAATGAAGAATGGAAGAAGTTGGATCGGAAGGCAAAGAACACAATATGATTGTGTCTCAAATTCAGTATTGTTGAATGTATCAGGGGAAGCTACGACAAAGGCTTTGTGGGACAAGTTAGGGACCTTGTACCAATCTAAGTCTCTGGTGAATAAACTGTTCCTGCGGAAAAAGCTGTATAACCTAAGGATGAAAGATGGAGACTTAGTGACAGAGCATCTGAATGCATTTAATACTGTAGTAAGTCAGTTAGCATTTGTTGATATTAAAATTTCAGATGAAGATAAGTGCATCAGTTTTTTGCGTTCTCTACCAGATTTGTGGGATAGTCTGGTTATTGAAATAGGTAGCAATGCAACTGCCTTGCATTTTGATGAAATAGTTTCATCCTTGCTGACGAAGGAGATGAGACAGAAAAATATGGAGAGCTAGAATGGTGATGCCTTGTCTGTATGAGGACGGTCCCAGAACAGAAACAAAAAAAAAAGCATCGAGTGGGAGATCTAAATCTAGAGGGAGATCTAAAACTCCAGGAAAACCTGTAAACGTGGTGTGCTGGAAATGTGGAAAGGAAGGGCACTACAAAAGGGACTGTAAATCTAAAGCTCCTGAAAAAGGAAAGGGATTTGATGATGCTCCTTCTGCAGAGGCGAAAACCATCTCAGATGAAGGGGGGGATGTCTACTTGGCTTCTTCAAGTACACATGTAGATCATGAGGCATGGTTGATTGACTCGGGTGCATTCTTTCACTTCACTCCCCATAGAGAGTAGTTCTGCAAGTATGAGAAATATGATGGTGGTGATGTCTTCTTAGGGGATGATAGGAAGGCTACAATCGTTGGTCATGGAAAAGTAAAGTTCAAGTTGCAAGGTGGAAGGGTTAGAACACTTCTGGGTGTTCTGCATATTCCTACATTGGCCAAAAATCTGAATTTTGTAAGCAAGTTGGATGATGCGGGTGTTAAAATAGTGTTTGAGAAGGATACCTGCAAGATGGTTCAAGGAGCACTGGTATTGATGTGGGGAGTTCGGATTGGAACTTTGTACAAGCTGCAAGGTAGCATTATTGTTGATGAGTGCAACATTTCTGTGGTTCCTGAAAGTGGAGCAGAAAATATAGTGGTCTCTAGAGAGAAGACTATGTCGTGGCATCAAAGGCTTGGACATATTGGAGAGAAGGGCCTTCAAATACTTCATGGTAAGTGTATGGTAGAAGGTATGAGTAATAGCTCTCTAGATTTTGATTTATGTGAAAATTGTGTATATGGGAAGCAAAATCAGGTGAGTTCCCCCTCTGGTGGTAAGAGGGCGAAAAAAATATTAGAGCTTGTGTACAGTGATGTGTTTGGACCTGTGAAGGTTCCATCACTGGGTAAGTTTGTGTACTATGTATCATTTATAGATGACTTCTCAAGGAATACATGGATATATTTCCTTA
>APFE030605413.1:0-23456 GCA_000404065.3 Pinus taeda
TTGGAGCCTATATCTTGTGTTCGATTGTCGTCTATGATCTTCATGTTTTATGGTAATTGCTTGATCAAGAAAGAAAACATAATAATAATAATGCTGATAGATTCACAAGTAATTATCATGTAATGGAAATCTAAGAGAAAATTGAAAAAGCTCCCAATTTCCAACAAGTGTAATTGTATGGCAATGGAGGGGAAAAGGCTTCATGGCCAAGTGCCATGGTTAAGGGCATCAACTGATGGAGAGTCCTCAACCTAAGTGTATAAATGTGAAGGAGGGAGCAATCGTGGAGGCATGAGTTACCCTGCTCGGCTTGCTTTTCCACCCCTCCAGTGCACCTTTTACTTTTTCTTGATAATGCTTTGTATTATGGTGCATAACTCAAGGGTCAGAGCTTTCTCTTTATGATGTAGCATTTAATATTACCCCTTAAGATGAGACAATTCATTGCACATCAGGGTTGGGACATCCAAGGGATCCTTTTGATGCAATGGAGCATCATGTGCTCAAGTACTGGGTGATGGCCAAACGAGGAGGGTAGAACTCATGCTAGGCTTTTCTCACTTGCTATTCTATGTCTTAGTCATCTTTTGCGTTTTGATTTTCTTCTTTTTCTTTCATTGTGGCCAAATTATGTTTTTTCATTCTTTTAGCTGCATCAACTTCCAGGGCAATATTTCTCATCCATACTCTAGGAGTGTGGACATGAGGGTGCCAAATCCCAATGAACCAATGCCAAGTTAGACCTGAAGAATGGAGGTGGTACAAGGGGCTTTTAAGGTGGCATGGAAAGTGGCAAATATGATTAGGGGACAATGACCATACTATCCCAATCCAGGTTTTTCAACTAGTGCCCCTCCTATAACCCTTCCCACTGGACTAGGGCTAAAGTTTGCCCCCCCTAGTAAGGTGAGAGAACATATTTACAATCAAGATCAGTGATTCTTTTACATCACCCCTTTATCCATACTAAATGCCCAAAATAAACAAGCATAAGCACGCAATTGGAAAATGATCAAAGTACCTTTTCAATAGTAGCCCACCTTCATTCAAGTGGAAGTACTCGACAGCGAGAGGTATTTGGCTGATGTAGATGGTGAATGAAAATGGCATATCACCATCGAATGGTGAATATCAGGGTGTTGGGAACGGGTTCCCCCAAGGACAGTTTTGGGGCTAAAAGCCCATGCTTTGGGACAATTTTGTAATAAAGTTGTAAAGTCTCTGCATTTTGTGGTTGCGGATCGCGAAGGTGTCAAGAGACATAAAGGGTTGTCCGCCCTTATTTTGTAAAGTGTAAAGTCAACAATAAAGATCCACCCATGGTCCGCGGACCATGGGATTGTATAAAAAGGAGCTAAGTAAGCTCGCTCTAAGTAGTCTTAAGTGAATAGCGAAGAATGAGGTAAGGAGTTAAGCATTGGATTCTAAGTGTTCTCGGGTCTTTGCGTAGGTAGAGTCTTTGTAGCTAAGTGCGCAGAGGCCTAGGGTGGAAGTCCGTAGCTCAGTGCGCGAACCCCTGCAGCTGTGTGTGCAGGGCGGATAGAGTCTGTATTAATTTGAAGATATCAAAAAAAAGAAGTATTTTGCAAATTCTGTGTATTTATTTCTTGTTATTGCATTTGAGTATATTGCGTTTTGGGTTTAATTTACAATGTTTATGTGATGCGTGAATATATATGATTGTATCGGTTAATTGAACGTAAGTAACGATATCAGTTTACGCGATGCTAACTGTGATTGATTAGTAAGATAAGTAGAACACTTAAGATAACTTGGGATGCTATACAGTAAGCTGTCATAGTTGCGCGGAAGTATCTGGATCATGGGTTAAGGCTGCGCGAAGGTCAATTGTACACCTTCGCGGAGGTACTGAAAGGCGGAATAAAGGGTAGACTGACAGAGCCCTAAAGCTTAGTGACCTGCGTGAAAGTAGGAATAGAGGGTATAAACCGACATCACGACCATCTCAGGGTGCGGAAAATTGGTTCCAACATCCCCCCATATTGCTTCGGGTGAGACTTCGGTCCGCGCTCCGCACACTGATGCCGAAAGGGCCAGTGGTGTAGGGATTTGTTTGGATAACTGACACTGAACCTGGGTCTAGGCCCCACAAAGCCAACAAATGGTTCTGTTGCTAGGACCGGAATCTGCATAAGTGATGTGTGATGTCGTATCACTGGAATCCAACTAAGAAAGAGGTCGAAGACTGGTTGGATAGGAAGATCCATGAATTCACAACATAGCAGAATAGAAACCCGCAGTTGATAAAGGAACAGTGGTTGGACAGGTACCTATATACAGAAATCCACGAGATCTTTTTATGTTCCTTTCCAGTTGAATAATATGAGTGGATTGCGAAGTTAGTGGATAACCAAGGAAGGTGGAGACTTGATGGTCCTATTGTTTGGACCCCGGAGTTAGTACAGAGACTGGAAGCCTCTGAGGATAAGATCGCCCGTGCTGTCGATCAGTGGCTCAATCGCATCATAGGAGGATTTGTGACTTAATTCGCGGTCGATACCTCAATTAGTTACAACGAGGCAGAGCGACATTTTTTCAAAGGCCCGCGAGGTAAGTACTTGAAGTCTTTAAATACCTGGATTAAGATGTTATTGTGCGAAAAATGGGTTATGCAACTATGTTGATGTTCGGAGTTACGCGAAGTGGAAAGACTTGCAGAAATGAAGGAAGAAATGGGCCTGAATATACCCAATGATTTCACTGGTGACGAAGAGGGAGTAGCACAGGCTTCTTTGTGAAGTGCAGTTCAGTTAATAAGATAGGGATTCCCGCTACTACCACCTCCACCTACACCACTTCCATCTTCACTACCATCAATTGTGACTTTGCCCATACCACCACCACCTCCACCGCAGTTCGACTTGGCAAATTTAGTGAAGCTGCCTTTGTTTAAGGGCTTGGAAATTGAGGACTTGGACCACTTTTAGTTCGTCGTGAAAGCTGTATGGGAAGCTCAGGGTGCCACAGATGATCACATGAAGAAGGAAACATTGGTTAGTGCTTTGCGGGACCGCGCGCTAACTTGGTACATCAAGTACTCTAATGATAACCCAAATGCTGAGTTGGCAGAGATCCAGACCGTGTTGAGTAAAGAGTTTAGTAGGCCTAAATCCGAGGCACAATCAATTATGGGGTTCAAGGAAATCGCGATGAAACCAGGTGAGACACCTTGGGAATTGGATTGGAGATTGAAGTGTAAAATCCGCGAAGCTAATATGAACTTAACAGATGGACATCACCGCGAATGGTTCATGGCTTTGCTCCTACCTCACCTAAGGGTTGCACTTTCCCAACAGAAGATTACGACTCAGGCAGAGGTCTTGGAGATTGCCATAAGACTGCATGAAACACTGATGCATGATCCGAATTTGGGGGTTTAGTAGATCCATGCATAGTTGTAAAATCTTTGCCTTGAAATGCGAAGTTTGAAGCAGGATAGGATAGTTCGACAAGAGGTGCGCGAAGAAATATGGTGCGTGAAATGTAAAGGTCAGGGGCATGACAAAGACCACTGCCCGGTCTTTGCGAACTATATTGCAGGAGGAGGACTGATGCCTTTGAGGCTGGAAGCCCAAGCAGGATTGAGCGCGGGGCCTGCGTTGTGGTGCGCTATATGTTAGGTATCAGGGAAACATACAATTGATAACTGTCATTTGTTGCAGAAGTTTGTACAAACACCGCAACAATTGTTCTGCAACTTCTGTAGGTCGGTAGGACATGATGAGCGCAACTTTCGAAGTTATGAATTGATGATGAACAAAACACTCGCCTATAGAGTCCAGGCAGAAACATGGCCTCCTGACCAAAGCGCTGGGATGGCGCGAACATGCTTTCAAGGGCGCAGACGAGGCTGGGGCGGAGGAGGACCTGACAGAAGTTGGGGGCAGCTAATCTGTTACAATTGTGGAGGAATAGGACACTATGCCCATGAATGCACTAACCCGATGCATCTATCGTGCAAATATTGTACTCAGTTTGATCATGAGACAGAGGACTGTCCTAGACTGATAGCAAGGATACGTGACAAAGGGGTGCTACCACCTTAGCTGACTCAGAACCTGTAGATGATGAGGGCTGAGCCTCGCGAGGAGGATCCGAATGTGAATATAATGCTCCAAAGTGGAATTACAACGGGCGATGATAAGGGGAAACAACCCGAAGACATCGCATGGGTTCGCAAAGCTCCGACAAAGGAGGCTGAATTTGATTTGGAGCATGCACGTGAAACATTCATGGAAGAAAAGAAGAGATTCACTAACGCCTCTACCTCAGGGAGCAGGGATAAGCCTGATCAGGAAATGGACCTTTCTATGCTTACGACCTTTCTAGAAACCTGCATGAAGCTGCTGCGTGATAGCAAGGTTGTGAAGGGGTTACAGGGACTTATAAATAGATGCACCGGAAACACTAAGAGTGAACCGCATGTTGTACGAAAGATTGGTAAGCATAAAGTAAGGACATGACGAGAGATGAGACTGACTGCGCAGATAGGAGGATATGAAATGGTTCAGGTTATTCTGGATCTGGGGTCAGATGTGAATGTTTTACCAAAGTAGAATTTGGAGCGGATGGGAAGACCCGCACTACAGTGGTCTCCGATTCAGTTAAGGATGACAAACTAGCAGAAGATGATCCCCATGGGACGGTTGCAAGGAATAACTGTAGACATTGAAGGCATGGGCGCATTGGCTGACTTCGAAGTGATAGAAATTGTGGATGACAACAACCCCTACCTTGTGCTCCATGGCATTGATTGGGCTATTGACATGAACGGGGTAATCAACCTAAAAAGGTGAAAGATGATATTTGAAAAGAAATTGCTTCGTGTAATAGTACCCCTAGATCCTGCTGAAGGATCTCGCTATATTGAACCCGTCCGTGATTATGAGAATGATGACGATTTGGATTGCATATATAAGATAATAGCGCAAGACCAAGATTAGGTGAATCCGATAGTGGATGGACGAATTACATGGGATTGCGAGATGCTGCCCCCCTCGAAGAGGCTAAATTCTAAGGCATTCAACTATCTTTTCTATCTTTTTGTAAGCTGGTTCCATAACACGAGAGTTCCTGGACCTCAAACTGTGATGAAGAATTAGAGGGTTGGCAGAATCGGTTACATGAAGTAACCACGCTGAGCTGTAACATGATGACCCGGTCACTGCGTTGTGTATCGTCAGAGGTAAGAAATCTGCCCATTTACGATGGCTCGAGTGATGTAGCTGTATTTTTGGATGCATTTGAGCGGGAAGTACCAGAGAAGCAGTGCTTCCAGGCTTTGGACTGGGCACGGCATGCTATGCCCGCAAGATGGTGGGGTACACACAAGGGTAGTTTTGATGATTGGCACGAGTGTAGGAGGATGATGCGAACACGCTTTGGAAAGCCAAAGGTACGAATGACGGACAAATATGATGGAACGGATAATCCGCGCGCACACTTGGCCAAATGGGCCAAGGCTTATGGAGCGAAGCTCCTACCTAAATGGGTGTACTTGTTCTGTCATACCTTGGATGTTATCCCGATGAACTGGTAATTGGAGACAAAGCTCCGCCATGGCACAGGTGAATAAGATATTCTGCGCGAAGGATTCATAATGATGTTCAACTTCAAAGACGGGTTTGATTGTATTGACAAAGCGCTACAAGAAGTTAAAGAAGCAATCTCTAGGATACCACAGGATCCTTTGGATCTGATTCAACTCGATTGAACTACTCAGCTGAGCCACGCGTTGAAATGCTATAACATGACTACTGAAGAAGAAGACGAGGATCCATAGAAAATTAATATCCCTGAAACCGAGGGTCACCGCGAGGTCGAGGGACCGTAGATTGAGAATCCTGATATAACTGCGCCACTGAAAAGGAAATAGGTAAATATTGGTACGGAGGCGGAGCCCAAATTCGTTAAGATTGGAGATTATTAGGATGACGCGACGGTAGATAAGGTCGCTGAATTGCTCCACAAATAACATGACTTGTTCCCTACCAAGTTTACGGAGCTAAAGGGGATAATAGGAGACCTAGGTGTTACGAAAATCACGTTAAAACCCGACGCGAAGCCAGTTAAGCAAAGACCTTACTGTCTCACTCCGATGTATAAGGAGAAGGTCCGCTTAGAGCTAGACAAGATGCTCACGGCAGGCATCATTGAGCCCGTAGAAGAATTTGATTGGGTGAGCCCAATGGTGGTACAGGAAAAGAAGCAGAAGGATGAAATAAGGATATGCGTAGATCTTAGGAAGTTGAATGACGCTTGCATACATGATCCTTTCCTGACTCCATTCACTGATGAGGTATTGGATAATGTAGGTGGCCAGGAAGTGTACTCCTTCACTGATGTCCCTCCGCGCAAGGGCAAGACCAAGGTGCCAAAAGACATTGACGAGAGCAAGGTCGCCTTGCACACCCCTCTACTGCCGGACGAGATTGTCTTTGAGGGACCGCGCTTGGGGCGGGTTCCTCTGTTAAAACTGGAAGATTGGGACTTAGTTGACCATGAGAAGTTCCTGCACTTGGCGACCGAGCAGCTAATGCGCCACGTTGTTGACACAACCACCGGTATGACTGCATTAGAACCATGGAAATGGCTGAGGGGAGTAGACAAGGTAGGTCTGCTCAACCTGCTATGGGTGCCGCACTACAATCGCACCCCCATTACAGTATTGGTCATCAAGCAGCTGTTATGCTTAGTGCATGATGGGTGTCTGTGGCTGGAGGAGCCGATACCCATAACCGACAGATTGATCCATAGGATCACGCCGCTGCCCTACATAGGGAAAATCCAGCCATGATGTTTGGCAGAAAAGGTGGCGAGTTGGCCCTCGCGGAGGCCATGAAGGAGAAATTCAAGCTTGTGAAGAAGCTGCGAGGCTATGCCATATCGAGTATCTGTGACCTTGCAGTCAAGTTGGCCATGCTGATTTTGGAAAGAAAGGTTATGAGGAAGTGTCGCGTAGATGAAGTGCTGGCAACAGTCGTTGCTCTTGTAGCCCAATGCGTCGAAGGAGTCCAGTTTAATTGGGTGCGTTATCTCTGTGGTGAGTTCTTTGCAAACTGCCGCGAGACACAAGAGCTCAACAAGACCTTCCACTATCTATGGCTCTTGATGTCTATTGTGCTGGTAGCCTGGGAGTTGCCGGAAGATTTTTAATTGCCCTCGGTCGTGTCGGACTTGCCAGAAGCAGCGAAGTACACTTCGCTGTGGGCGACCAAGGATGCTCAACGCATCAAGGATAGCAAGATCTTCTGGATCTTGATGGAAATGAACATCCACATGGCTATCAATCTCAAACCGCGATTGTCGCCGACTGTGTTTACCAAACTGTAGGAGTATGCGGAGTTCAAGGCAAACTTTCATCGTGTATTGGTGAGCAGACATGGTATGACTTGCCTTATTTAGCAATGAACGACACGATTGATGCAGTTCTTGATCGCTGGTCGGCAGAGTGGGGCACTACCTCAAACTTGGCGGTGGGGTCGCGCAAGCCCGTCGCGCAACGCAAAAAGGAGGCCAAGCTCAAGATAACGCAGTTGGCCAAGAAAAGGAAGAAGGAGGCCGCTGACAAGGCCTAGGCGAAGCACGATGTCGTCCAGCAGACGGAAAAGCAGATAGGCGAAACAGAGCGTGGCTTTGACAAAGGCGCGAGGTCGCCTTCGCTTGAAAGTTGAAACAAAGGAAGAAGCGGACGAGCAGACAGAGCAGCATGGAGTGGACCCACAGACGATGTCGAACCACATCAAGCGTCCAAGAGAACAAGAAAAAGTGGGGTCGAGGAAGAAATCCAAGGCCAGTAAGGCATCACTGGACCCAGTCACCCTCATAGAGGGCGATTTGCATGACATTGGAGACCTAGTGCGGGATGTCACCGCGGAGGCGCTACAACAGTTTGAGCAGCAACAACAACTACTATTGGGGGCCATCTAGACGGGTCTATAGGAGTTGCAGACCCGCACATCACAGGCTGGCACGGTGTCCACCAGCGTCGCTATCAGTACTTCAGAAGCTGCCGAGACGCTGCGTGCAAAGTTCTTCCGAGCGATAGTGCTGCCGGATGGAGCATTGACTACAGACAATGAAGCTGACAGGCCCACTGTCAGTGCCCTCAAGGGAGTGGGGTTGAACTTAGTAGCACTCCCTGGCGAGGCGCTCCACCTATTACAGGATGGAGTAATCGTAGAGTTGAGGGTCCAGGAACACCGCGCTTTACAGGTGATCAGTGAGCAGAAGATTAATTATGAACAAATGGCCTTGCAGCGAGACACTCCCTTGACTTCCATGGTGGAACTTACTAACACAAATATGCACATGATTAAATCCGTGAGGGAAGCTTGCCGAATGGTCCCCAAATTGGCCATTCTTGAGGAGGCGGAGGCAGATGAACAGGTCTACAAGCTTGCTACAGGGGTGTGCGATGCTTGCACAAAGTTGGCTAAGGTTCAGCTGGAGTTGAACCTATAGATTGCAGATTTACAGTTGAAGGCCCAACCTTCAACTCTACCAGAAGTAAAGGAGCAACGTGCAACAGTTGTCATAGAGGCGATAGCGGCGGTAGACAGTGCAGTAGCGGACTGCACACGGTTGTTTGAACAATCGTTCGAGGTCCTGACGAGCCTGCAGGAGGACCCTAATGTACAGCGGTTGGAGACAGAGGCGCGAGAATTGCAGCAACACTATAACAAAGTAAAAGGTACAGCATGCGCCGTCGCTCTCACGCAGAGATTGGCGAAGCTGCAGGAGGCCAAAGCTCTGAAAGAATATGTAGATGCAGTGCATCACAAAGAGGCGGTGTTGAAGGCGCGCTTGAAGCCCTGGTTGGGTGAGGCTTATTCGGTCACGACCTCTATTGAAGGCAAGCTTGTTAATCTGCAAGCAACTTAGCAGAAGCTTTAGGCTGACAATTCAGGACCAGCAACAGAGCAGTTGGTTTAAGAAGCGAAGCAAGCAGCCATACAGTGCACTGCCGAGGTTGTCGTCATACAGGTCGAGCTGGGAGGTCTTCACACCAAGATCTCCGACTCCGCAGAGTGACTCGAGGGCGAGTCACCATGTTTGTGTTGGGGCCCTGTTGGAAACAGGTTCCCACAAGGACAATTTTGGGGCTAAAAGCCCATGTTTTGGGACAATTTTGTAATAAAGTTGTAAAATCTCCGCATTTTGTGGTCGTGGAGCACGAAGGTGTCAATAGCAAAGAATGAAGTAAGGAGTTAAACATTGGAGTCTAAGTGTTCTCGGGTCTTAGCGTAGGTAGAGGCTTTGCAGCTAAGTGCACAGAGGCCTAGGGTGGAAGTCCGCAGCTGAGTGCACTGACCCTGCAGTTGTGTGCTGGGCGGATAGAGTCTGTATTGATCTGAAGATATCAATAAAGAGAAGTATTCTGCAAATTTTGTGTATTTATTTCTTGTTACTGCATCTGAGTATATTGTGTTTTGGGTTTAATTTACAATGTTTATGTGATGCACAAATATATATGATTGTATCGGTTAATTGAACGAAAGTAAGGATATCAGTTTACACAACACTAACTGTGATTGATTAGTAAGATGAGTGGAACACTTAAGATACCTTGGGAACCTATACAGTAAGCTGTCATAACTGCGTGGAAGTATTTTGATCACAGGTTAAGGCTGCGCGAAGGTCAATTGTACACCTTCGCAGAGGTATTGAAGCGCAGAATAAAGGGTAGACTGATAGAGCCCTAAAGCTTAGTGACATGCGCGAAAGTAGGAATAGAGGGTATAAACCAACATCATGACCATCCAAGGGTAAGCAAACTTGGTTCCAACATCCCCCCATACTGCTTCAGGTGAGACTTCGGTTTGCGCTCCGCGGGTTGATGCCGAAAGGGCCAGTAGTGTAGGGATTTGTTTGGCTAACTAATGCTGAACTTGGGTCAGGCCCCACAAAGCCAACACAGGGGTTGCTGGCTGGCTGGTTAGATATCCAATGTAGGACAAAAGTTTTTTCCTATGGGGTTATCCACTTTGGTGGGTAACAAGCCCCTCTGAAATTTGGCTTGCACTTGTGTTGGTTGCTTTTCACCATTTGGCCCTCCTATGCAACTCAACCTTCTCCCAAGTCTGGCATAAACACTCATGGGCTACCCAAACTAACGGTTTGCCTGCTAGAACTTGACCTCACAAGTCTTGACCTCCTCCTCCACACGGCACACCCTTGACCTCCTTGACAAACAAGTCTCGACCCTCCTTTTGTGCACTCAACCTGCAAACTTGTGCTAGAAAATTCTTGTAGCTGCACACCTTTCACATGTCTTCAGTCTCGAGTCTCTTGTTTGAAAAATTCCCCCCTTAAGAATAATATTCTTGTTTTCATCTCTCCCTTGTGGATTTGGGGTAACATCGGATGTGCTCCAACCACGAAATTTGGTGGAGAGGTTGGGGCACATGAGATCTCGAATACCCAAAAAGAGTTTGGGCAGATTCTAAATAGATCAGGAGATATTAAAATAATTATATTTTTAATGGAGTCCCTAAGTCTAAACTTAGGGAAAATAAAATATTAATGTGTATTAATATGAATCTGTGTTAGAATGGTCCAAAAGACATGGATCAAGCCAGATCTAATCTTAGCCATTGATTAGGGACTTAATCTCGGCCGTTGAGATGTCAGTAGGAAAAGTATAAGAGGATGCTTGAGGGTCAGTTGGAGAACACACCAGAGTGATCAGTCACTCTATTCTCTAGAGCGGGGTATGCTAAGAGAGATAGAATCAGTGATCGGGAGAGTAGCTGAGGGGCATTGAGTACAGAGAGACAGAGAGGCAGAGATAGTGTTGGGATAGCAGCAAAGCAGCTAAAGAGAGAGACTCAAGAGCAGCCAGTGCTCACGCAGGTTCACACAGAGGCAGCTAAGTGCTGCGCAGAGCACCAGTGGGGCCAGTGTAGCTGATGTAGAGGCTCAGAGAGTTGACGCATGGCTTCTTGGGGCTGACGTAGGCCAAGATAGGCTGACGCAGTGCTAGCATTGGGCTAGGAGAGGCTGACGCAGTCCAGATTGGGCAGACGCTGGGGTTTCTGGGGCAGATTGGTGCAGAGTAGTTGCCGGAAGGATTATCCGGGGTTTCAGCTAGTAGATTTGTCAGAAACCGAGAGGTATTACTGCTAAGGAAATTCTTTGTTGGGTAGGCCAGTTTCGGCACCCAGATTGTTCTTTGATATTGCTTAATAAGAAAACCCTCATATAGCTGCACCAGTTTTTCCGGGGACATTAGTCCAAAAATAATGGTGTCAGATGGTGTGTTTGTTCTTGTATCTCTTAGTTGCTGATCTGTAATGAGTTGAGCATGCACTGGTGTTTATTTTCAATATTTACATTGTAAATAACTTGTTAAGGAAAAATAGCAAGTAGGTAGGAATAAATCAGATAAAGTGCATGAAGGGTTTCTAACTAAGTAAGCTTAGAAACTTCAACATCCCTTAGGCTTCTTTTATAATTTCTCGTTGAGCTAGATCTCAATCCCTAGATTTGCTAAGTGATGTATGGCCAGGATTAGATCCTGTGCCTCACTTGAGATCAATGATTGAGATCAGATCTAGATCACTTATATAATTAAATTATTTATCCTTAGAAACTTAGCTCAATAGTCAACATTAGTTAATAAATTAATTAATGTACTTTTCTTAAGTTAAGCTTAGGAAATGGATTATAAAGGTCACTTACTCCTCATGAATAAGAACCTATAGAGGCAATCTGACATCTTCTACATGCTTGAGACCTAGATTATGCAGAAGCACCTGTCTGAGTTGTTTACATCAACATTCTTGCAGTGAAGAGGATGGATGGTTGTATCTTTTTTTATGGGACTTAGTTACCAAACATTTTAACTACTCACGAAATACTAAGTTTTGAAGTCCGTAAAAAGTCAAGTACTTATGTGCACATTATTAATGCTAATGTCAAGCTAACTGATTTCAGATGCACAAAGCAGGACTGTCGAAGGAGTCAAAGTCATCTGCAAGTATATATCCTTTGGAATTATGGCATAGTTTGAGCCAACCAAGGGTAGAAAGATTGAGGAAACGATAATGTATTAGCTTGTAATAGATTCACAGGTTATTATACCTCTTATTTTTCTCTTAAATTATCCTTGAGCTGCCCCTACCTTATTTGTTCTTACTGTGGTTTAGTGTTATCCCTCTGAATAGGTTGATGTTTGGACAATTCAATTGGTATTGGATTTCAAATTAGCAATCAATAGATTTTAGTGCTTATTTCATATTGCAGATGAACACAGTTGAACTTCAAGATTCTTGTATGATAATATATACGAGCCTATTGCCTCTTTCTGGGAAGATCTCAGATCCTATGTACTCCGCCTCACTCAGGGATGATTTGGATGATCGCATCATACTTTCAGGCTGATCCAGCTGATTGAAGCAACAAGTGACAAGCTGAACTCTAAGGTATTTTAGATAGTAGGGTAGTGAGACCTCGCATCTCCCGTTAGCTCCTCGCTTTGAGAGGCCAACCAGTACCATTGAGACTGTTGCGAAGGTTCCAAACAACATATTAGCTCACTGACACTCAGACAAAGTGTTAAGTAAAAAACAGTTTTGAAAAAGGTGCCCTTCCACCCATCGTGTTCCTCCCCAGCCCCAGCGGAGCAGCCAAAGGCCTATCTAGAGCTACTTTCCTTTGGTCTCAAATGTTAAGAGTATCCCTCACTCCTACATCCCCTCCAAGATCATGCAGCTAGACTCCCCATTGGATCCAAAGGACTCCGATACTGAGCCAACGCTACTATTGCCCTCCTTGTCATTGGCTATTAGACTTGGGCACTCTGGACATCATCCACCTCCAACCCTGGACTTATTCACTTAGCTTTCTACATGATCCGGTCATATACATGTTTACGAGGTTGTTCTATTATTGTATCCTTCTTTACTTCATTTTATGCTAGATTTAGCTTTGGCATTTTCTAGGAGTTGCATTGACACTCCCACATTTGCTGGACATTAGTAAAATTATTTTATTTTATCTTATCATAGCTTTTGTAGCAGCCATTTCTTCTTTCATATCAACCGTTCTTTGCAGCATAGCATTTTCTGCAATGTAACTGTTAGGGATGATGGGAAAAGGAAGGCTAGGCACAATGCGATACCATCGTCTCAGTTACTCTTTATAACCTCGCAAGCATTGCTTTCTTGTACTCGAAAGTCTTCCTACAGTAATCTTAGTGCTGTGCCACAGTTGGTCAGGACTTGGAATAAGTGTTTTAAATTTTAATGAATCACTTTTGGACCTGTTTCTTTTTCCACATGTACAAACATTTTTCAGTGGGTTTTCAAGAGATCTGCATATGAATATCAAACAAATACTGACAAAGTTGATATAATTGGAATATTTTTATAATGTACGTTATTAATAGGCTGACAAAGAGATATAATAACATGTATTTACTGCTGCAAATTATGATAGTATTTTCTTTCTTTCATTTCCCTGTCATGGTATCAGCATGGCTTGTTTTTGCTTTTGGGGTGATATGATATCAAACTGGTTTCTTTTGTACTTGTATGTCAACACAATATCAAATAGTTCCAAGATGTGCCTTATCTTGTTTATTCATATAATCGGCAATAGACTATATTCCTTTCCTTCACTCAGTTTTTTATTTACCAATTTGCAGTGAAACTTGAGGGCGTGCATTCACAGCAATCACTAATAACTATAGAGCAGTGTTTCATGTTGATTGTCAGTGTGCATATTCAGAACAATTACTATACTCTGATGGTTCTGTTATTTGATAGGATGAATGCAAAAAGGTTTCTACAGAAGGACAACAGAAGAGATTGGATCTTTCTACTAAATTTCATGATGCAATCAAGGTTTGTGTTAGATTTAATTGCCAAAATGTACAATTTTTTTTCAGTTGAATGTTTGTTAGTTCAATGTTCTCAATTCAATTGTTTGATGTTTCTGTGGAAGCGTAATCTGTTTTCATTTGTGCCATATTATGATCATTTTGTAATCATAAGATTGCGGTTACACTGCCTCTTCTTGAAGGCACAGAAATTACATTTACTGCAGAATTTGATAAAGGCGGTGTATAAGATTTAGACCTTTAATTCATAAACACTTCTTACAAACATTACCAAACCAATCTATTGTTTGGGAAAAACATGAGAAACTTGCTCTTTTATGTATGTCATTCTCCATGGGAAGACTTTTGGCCTAGGTTATGCTTTGAAGGTGATGAATTTTTGTTGACCAGATTGCTATCAGATATGACTACAAAGCAGGTATATTGGAGCACTGTTCTTTGGGGATGCATCGCCTAGGCTCCACATCTTCCCTAGACATGGGGACTTCGTTATGGCATGCTTCACCGAGGACATCACCTGCAGAAATGGGATGTTATGAATAAAATATGTATAAAAATAATATAAATATAAATAATAATGATAATTATAATAATGATTAATTAATTAGTGATTAATATAGAACAGGGATGTTTCCAAGGACATGACCGTTCATGAAGGGGCACCTGCTTAGGTTTATAAGCGGGCCCTCATTTGTAACAATTGCAGCATCTCATATCCTTTGTACATTCTTATATAAATATAGTTGTCCTATCATGAATATTTATATATTTCAGATATTCTGAGTATTCTGTGTTGAGAAATTGAGGGCATAATGGTGATTAGATTCTTTAGGTAGATTTCTTTTAGACTTTGACATTTGCTTGTGATTGCTCTTTTCTTCTTTTTAGTTTTCTTATAATTTATTATGTTTCTTTCATCAAGACAAATGCCAAAACAATGAAGATCACGACAAGGGACACAACATGTAGGCACACAGCCAGGGCAAAACCCCTATCTAGGGGAAAACCCAGTCCAACTCTTCACTAGTAAATCAAGATGAGATAATCCAAGACCCTACAGACCTAGACAAAGATTCCCTCCACCAAGTCAGTTTCCATACAATAGCTTCTTTCCTCTAATCCCTCCAGAATCTCGACCTGTTCTTGCACTTCAGAAGTATGTTTGTTCTTGCACTTCAGAGTATGTTTGTACCTTCGGCCCTGTAGTTGCAATAGAGACAGAAATTTCGTCTTCCAAAAATTCTTTTCCTTCTTCGTTGTATTAGTCTTCTTTTGTACATGCCAAAAAGACCTTTTGACCCTTCACATTTCTTGATTGATGGCTGAATTTCAGATCTTCTTGAATCGAATGCCTTCCAAATAGGCCGAGTAGCTTTGCTATATATAGTGGTTGGAGTCCGTAATTTTCAGGCTGACATGATGAGATTGAGGCTGACTTGTTAAGTGAGGAAGCTGACTTGGTGGAGGGTAGATAAGACACATAAAAATATTTTTTATTTCTTGAAAATAGCCCTGTTACCACTCAAACCAGCAGGGGACCTAAAAGGAGTTCCTAAGAGGGAAACTGCTAGGTTAAGGGCAACGGTGGAGGCTTAGCCCACTATCACCACAATTAAGTCTCCCTGCTCTTTACGGACTTTCACCAATGGGAGGAGTCCCGATAGTGTAGGGATCACTTGTAAAGTATATGCCAATGGATAGGTGGAAAGTGACCCTAGAAACCCTTTCCCAAGGATGGAGTGAAGAATGGAACTTGCTTGATCTTTAAGCAAGGGAATTGGTCCTCCAGGGTAAGGGGTGAGGATTGGAGTGTTGAGGGAGAAGGAATAGGCTTATAGATGAGGTTCTCAATCCCTATAATCCTTGGGAAACTTTGATTCCCAAATGGGCCTTGACAAATAATCTTTATTGAGAAGTGGGACCACACGAGGCCAAGTGGACCCAACCCAGGTTCGGGGATGGAATGTAACAACCAATGATGCTTCTATCTTGGACAAGGTGAAGGGAAAAGGCCAAACAAGACTATTTACTTCAAAAGGTTGAATTGATCTTGTTGAGGTCTAGCCTTGGGGATGCCTAGGAAAAATTCGATCCTAGAGCTAGGACTTGGGATTCTCGGAGATTCCATTGTTAGAATTGCATCAAATTTGGAGGAGAGGGAAGGGACCCACCAGCGCAGTAGCCTGTAGGAGATCAAAATTTTTCCTTGGGTCAATTCCTGGGAAATTGATGCCTTAGGTGACCTAATGGGGCTAGACCTAGGGAAAAAGGGGAAAAGGGTAAAAAGAGGGTTAAAATGATCACTCTTTTTGAGGGATCATTGCCTAATTCACTTGGGGATATGGAGTCAAGGATGATGATGAGTGAGAACTTGGTTTCTTAATCAAGGAGGCGTGGAAAGTCAACTTCATCCAAAGTGAGAGAGAAAAGTGACCTTCAAGCATTTATACTTCAAAGCAAATGATGCAAGCTTATCGAGACAAACAATCTCTATGACATTTCATTCATATAACATTGGCGCATACATAAAATTAGCTCGAACATGCTTAATTCCACATTTCAATTATGCAGCAACTAGCCCTAATTTTAGCAGTATGCAACAACAAGAATAACAACGTCAAAATTAACTTACGACGTTATAGAATATATCCAACCAGCATTTCGTTTGCAAGACAAAGCTCCAAGACAAGAAAAATAGCCCAAATCCATATGTCAAAATTCTTCCATCTCCAAAAAATATCCTCCAAGGAAAAACTGCGAAGTTCTCTATGATTATAGAGATCCCAAGTCAAGTGATGATCCAAATGAATGTATCCAACATCAATATATAGCTTCCTAAGGAGCTCAAACTAGCCTATGGGCCTCAATTAGTCCCTAATGATAAAATAATGTGCAAATTAAACCCCTATTGGCGACAAGCCCACCAAACTAGCTCACAAGTGTAAAAATAAGCATCACAAGGGGCCAAATAATAATATGTACATGTCGTGTGGCCCTCGAAAGGCCTAATAACGTCTTGAAGTGCCATACTGAGGAATAAATTCCTCGTAATATGATGGACAAGGGGGTGGCCCCATGTTCTCCAAATAGTAGACCTGTGGTGCTTCCAGTGGATCTGAGGGCACATAAATGATTCTATAGGTCTCCATATGAATTAGAGATTCCTATAGATCCTCTGCAAGGGTTCGAGTGGTGGAATGAATGCTGTCATGACATCGTACAAGTCCTGGGACACCTGCCAAGTGTGTGGGGCTCCTATGGGGGCCTACTGGGCATAATGTACCAAGCACGTCACCATCATCCCAAAATTTGGTCGCTAGTAGTCTCTAAGCCTCGATGAAGATCCGTGGAGTGTTGTCTGCTGCTGTGGAGGCCAATGGCTCTTGATGCACACTCTATATGTGCCAATGTAGACCTCTGGGGGTTAGGATCCCGTATAGGGAGACCAAACTCAAATGGAAATCACCTGTAATCTTGCATAAGATCCAATGCGTCCCCTAGGCTTCCAGTACAACCAATCATTAAAATAATCAGGTAAAAGAGTTTACAAATCATGGATAACAAAGTGGGCACTTCATTATGGCATGCCCTTCCGTAGGGGGCTTTGGCATGTGCTAGTGTCTCCAAGCTCCAAAGAGGGTTAACCAATTGCCTTATTAGGTGGTTTCAACCCTTAAAAGGGAAAGTATGTCCAAGATACATCCCTCTAATGGGGGTAGCAAGTGATAAATAAGTGGAATGGAGTAGGGAATGAGAGGGGCAATCCTGGGCCACATATTGGGGCATAGGGGTAGCTATATAAGGGGAAGCCCACACCTAGGTATGTAATGTCTAGGAGGGAGCAATCGTGGTACATGAGGTGCCCTGGCCTTGATTTTTCCACCCTTCTTTATATGCCTTTTGCCTTTTATGAATTTTCTTTAATTAACTGCTCGGGGCTCAAAGGACAAGAACATGATGTGTAAGATATAGCAGTGATTACCCCTTTTAGGTAGGGCGGTTCATTGCCCTCCAGGGGTTGGGACAATCATGGGTTCCTGAATGATAAAGGAGGCTCATCTAGGGCATATGGAACTGGGGTGATGACCATGGATTGGGGTAGAGTTCATGTATTGGCTTTTGCCCACGTGCTCATTATTTTGTCTTGGCCATCTTTTGCATTTTGTGGTACAACTTCTTGTTAAATGTGGCCAATTATGATTTTTTTCCTTTTCTTTTAACTGCTTCAACCTTCGGGGCATTATTCCAGGCTTGACCCGAGGTGGGTGCAAGGGGATAGGGAGGTTGACCCTATGTGGACCTAGAATGGAAAAGTGGACCCAGGTGGGAGAAATGATGAATGGGATATAGTGAGTGGAATGGGAGTAATATATGCGGGTAAAGGAGAGGGACCACGCACCCTAAGTCAATTTTTCCCAAGTAGTACCACCCTAGAACCAAATGGTCGATAAAAGAGATCCCATGGGACTAAGCTCCAAGGGTAACATCCAAAAGAGGTCAAGGGGACAAGAGCAAAAACTAAGTCCACCCTTTCTGCCAAATCCCCCATCAATCCATATCCAAAAGTATCCATGAGAAATAAACTCAATACTCAATTACCAAATGATAGGACATACCTTTAGATTCAGGAGGCCCACCTTCAAACATATGATCAATACAGGTGGGTGACGGACCACATGGTTGGCTCAAGTGCAAAGAAATGGCACAACGAGCAAACGAGAGGCTGCAAAGGGGCTGCCTGTTGAGGTCCATCATGGAGAAAAAATTCTCCTGGGGATATCACCCACGATGTGGTGGGTAACAAGCCCAAGGAGGGTCTAGAATACTGACTTAAACATTGACTCAACATAAAAATCGTAGAGCACTCAATGGGTGCTTTGACCTAATGACCATTGACCCATGCATGAAACCCATGCTTTAATAAGTCGATTTTCTTTTATGATAAAAATTCCTTTTTCTTTCTTTTGACAATTACATTACATCATGACTCATACAAGTACGAAGACTGACACTAGTTACATTCTTCAACATTTTGCTACGTATATGAACTTGTTCATAACTTTGGTATCAGAGTAAAGTCTGATCTAGGCCCCTGGCCACTAGACCTTTGGTCAAAATTTTGTTTCCTTTAGCAACATAACTACATTCCTTTGGCCAGCCACTTTTTCAGAATTATCTAAACTCAAGGTCTTTGACCCAAAACTAGGCCCTCATTTGGTATCACATCATATCAATTGTACTCGAACAGTTATATATATTATTGCTTATCCTTATGGGTATTTTCATATTATAGATATTCTGATTACTTTGTGTGTGAGCCAACTTTGTTCGTTTCATGGGATGCTTGTGATACTTTGGGGTGGGGGGTGGAGTTACTCTAAGGCTGCCGTAAAAACACTCAAAAGAAAGAAAACTTAATTTTTGTTTTCCTCTTTAAAGAAAAGTGGGGGTCCCACCAGCCTCACTATGTGTTTTGTCTGTATATAACCCTCCTAAACACTGACTTTTTCATTTTTCACATATAACATACTAGTTTGAACCACACTAAGTAGCTTGAATTTGGATTTTTGTCAATAAAATGCTTTTAAAAGCAGAAAAGTGGGGACAACATCAACTTTCTATCATATTCCAAGTGCATTTTAATTCCAACAAGCTTTCTTTTAGTGAAAACTTGGAGAATCATCAACTCATTTTCATTTCTTTTGGTTGAAAAAATGTGAACAGTTAGATTTGAACTAGTGGTTGACTGTATTAACATGCCTGCAGATGATGCTGATAGTTTCCCACAATGCATAAATGTAGAGATCCAAGCAGAGGTTAGGCATGACTAGTAGCTTGATCTGAGTTCCATCCCCTTTTTTCTTATGATGACCTTGTCTCTTTACTGTTGAAATATATGATGATAGATGTAAATACATGATGTATTATTTCGTTGCATTTTGATTTGTATTACAAAACCTGAACACACAAAGTAACCAAGCAAGAACATAGGAGAGAACTTGAAAGAAATACCTCTCAAATATAAGATGAAAAGAGCAACAGTTTCTCTATAGTGAAGGAATGACATAAGCCATAGATGCATAAGGGTTAAAATATATAAAATCAAATGACCTAAAACATACTTAAATGAATAATATGACACCAAGAATAAATTAACGTAAGCAGTTATAATATATAAACTCAAATGACCTAAAATGTACTTAAATGAGTAATACAACACCAAGCATAAATTAAAGTATGTCACAAATAACTTTATTATTATGTCTAAGACTTTTGTCTAGATGACCATTATAATCATACTCCTCCCTTATCGGTCAGTCTAGAAAATACATGCAGTTTGTTTCTAACATTTACAAATTTATCTCGGCCAAGAGATTTTGTAAGAATGTTTGCAGTCTGGAATATTTTAATTCCACTAGTCCATGTTCTATATGCTGTTGAATGAAATGACAATGTATGTTGGCATGTTTTGTGCACTCGCGAGAGACGAGGTTCTTTGCTGCCTTGAGAGTTCCCTAGTTTTCATAGAAAAGTAGCATAGGCTCATTTTGGTCAACTTCTGTATCTGCAAGTACTCTTGTAAGCCAAACTGCTTCACATCCCTCTTTTACTACTACTATGTATTCCACTTTTGTAGAGGAAAATAAATCTGCATGTTGTTTTTGCTGATCCAAGAAACTGCTCTTGTTCCAACATTTAGCACATAACTCATTGTAGGCCCTTGACATCCATGAATCCTACCATACCCAAGTTTGAATAGCTACACATTTGAACTTCCTAACTCTTACCATATAGAGTGCCAAAGTCTAACTCTCCCCTTGCTAGCTTTTGGCATTACTTTGAAAGTGTTCACACCACCATGCTTGGGGGTGCTTCATGTGATGTGGTGTGCATGTTGTATGGATGACCCTTCGTTGTGTCATGATGGACATTCACATTCGAGGGGGCTTGCTTACTGCTAGACCTCATCTTGGTGCTTTTGTGGCTTTCTTCCTTTGATCTTTGGAGACATATGGATCTTGTTGACTTTTTCATGATGACCACATGGAGGTTGGTTGCTTGCTTGGGATGATGACTTGCTATGGATGACGATTGTTAGGCATCTTGAAGAAGGGCGTTGAGCCCTACATGTCATGGGCACACATGCTTTCTTGCATAGAGGCTTGTACTTGACTAGAGGATGCTTCGGTTTAGGGAGGGATCATGTAGGTGGGATGGACCTAAAAGCATACATGACATTGAAGGAGTGTTGAAGCTTTGGAGACTTGTGGAGGAGGAGTGTTGGACACATCTTGTGGAGTGCCCATGCCTTGGAGACTTGCTTGAGGAAGTCTTCACCTTGGAGATTGACATGTGTCATCTAAAGTTAGGTTTCTTATAAAGGTTTAATCTCTATTACAACAAAAGCTTGCACTTCTTGAGCCTTGAGATAATGTCCTAAACCTCAAGTGTGGGTCACTTGTTGATTTATAGTAGCATCGGATGTGCTCTAAGTCTCAAATTTTGCAGGGAGGCTTGGGCACATGTATTCCAAAGAACCCAGAAAGCATTTTGGGAAATTCCACCTAGAAACAATTTTATTAAAATAATTAATTATTTTTAATGGGACCCTAAGTCCAAACTTAGGAAAATAAAATAATTAAATGGTATTAATATAAACTGTGGGTGTAACTTCTAGAAGAAGACGAGGATCAAGCAGAAATGATCTTAGCCATTAATTAGCTTATAATATGAGCCGTTGAATGTCAGCGAGGAGATTATTTAAGGAAGCTTGTTCAGAAGTTCGGTTTTCTAAAGAAGAGCAGTTGCTGGGAGAATATCGATAGTGAGCTTGTGCAGTGAGGGGCAGGGATAGTTGGGTTGGAGTATCTTCTCCAGAGCCCAAGATACATAGCAGAGAGGCAGAGAGACACCAGAAGGAGGTAGCACAGGACCTAGGAGGGGTTGATGTTGAGCCAGAAGGGCTCATGCAGAAGCAACGCAATCCTCCAAGCAAAAGTTTGAATTTGTTGAGGGAGCTGACATTTATGAGCAGGAAGGGCTGGAAACTGCTCCAAAAGGCAAATCGATTCCCAGTTGAGTTGACGCAGGGCCCATGTAGGGGCACTGTAGAAGTAGTTGGGGAACTCGCAGTTTAGCTGCCGGATCAATCTGAACTTGCTAGGTAGAGCGAGGTAATCTCACTAATTTCTTCTGCCAATTTATTTCTCTGTAACGGGATTGCCAGGAGGGCATCCAAAGTTGTATTCAGAAAACTATTGCATAATAATAAAAATCCCCAGAGCTGCTGCACTAGCTTTCCCGTATTTGGTTTTTTTAGGGACATTTGTCCAAAAAATACTGTGTCATTTGTGTTGTATGTTTCTCTATTATTCTGTTCTTGTTTTGGGTATATTATTTAATTGGTGTAGGCTACAGTGTATTAGCTTCGATATTTGCTATAGGAAGTAGTAAATAATTTGTTTCAGTAATTAACAAATAGGAGAAGTTTAATCAGTTGTTGCAGTAGGGATTCCAATTTACAAAATTTTCACATGGTATCAGAGCAAGTGAGGTGAAGCAAGAAGAATAGTGCCAGAGAACCCAGTGCTGAGCAGGAAAGGAGGTCGAAAAAGCCGCAGGAGGCAGCAGTTCGAATCCCCATAGGGATTTGCGCAGTCCTAGCCGGAGGGTTGATTTTTGAGGCAGTCTCTCTTTGAGTGAGTTGAAAGAGGGAAGGGCTTCCAGATTGAAATATTGTCGTGGTAGATGGAGTAGCATTGAAGTCTCAGCGTGAGGAGGAGCTGGTGGGACGTAGTTTTTCTGCAGGTTGTTTTGCTGGGCAGAAAGACGTCAGGAGAGGAGAAGCACTTTGAGGGAACTTTTCCTCAATAAAACTTCTCGCCAAGAAGTCGGTTTTCTTATTGGCTGAGCAATTGCAGAAAGAAGGAGAGAGGAACAATTTGACAATTTTTCGTGGCAGAGATGGCAAACAGTGGCTTGAGGGATCAAGATAGATTGGACGGAGCGTCCAACTATGTCATCTAGAAGGAGAGAATGTCATTCCTTCAAGATGAGCATGCCCTCAAGACATATGTCAACAGCGTGGTGGCTGTGCCTGTAGATGCAGATCCACTGAAAATGTACAAGGCAAAAATGACAAAGGCAAAGCGAATGATCCTTGAGAAAGTGAAGGGGCATGTTGTCTGTCACATTGCTAGTAGAGGGACTGCTAAGGAGATGTGGGATGCATTGTCTATGATGTATCAGGGATCTTCCGAGCAACGAAAGATGTACTTAGAGTAGAATCTGATATCTGCTCAGATGCAAAAGGGGTAGCAAGTGGATCTGTTCCTCACGAAGCTTCAGGAAACCCGAGATGAGTTATAAGCTATGGGATCTACACCTCAAGATTCCTAGTTGTTTAGACTGGCCATCAATTCTGTCTCAGATTAGTGGCAAGTCTTTGTTGATAGTATCCTGGGTAGGGCGACTTTGCCGAATTGGGATGAGATGTGGGCAACTCTCAAGCAAGAGGAGCTGAGGAGAGATCTAGTCAAGTGTAAGCTTGACGAAAGCAACAACAGTGAGTCAAAGCCTAAGAAGGAGGAGG
>APFE030605419.1:10143-23833 GCA_000404065.3 Pinus taeda
TCAAGTGTCGGTAATACCGAGGAGAGAATGAACCGTCGGATTGTAAGTTACAAAATGTACAACGGTAAAGAAACACACTTTACCTAACTCTATACTAGACCAAGTTGAACTTAACTATTCCTATGTGTCGGAATATCCTAACACTAGTTATGTCTGCTTAATTGGATTGGTTTCGATTGGTTGGTGGAATTCATGATCTAGATGAATAGGTGCTTTTCCATTTCCATTGGGCTATGGAGTCAATATGACTCTGAAAACAGAACAATCAACAAGCTATAAAGGAATTATTACCAGCCAATATAGGTAAGAAATATTAGATCTCAAAGGTTGAATGGTGAAATGATTTCCTAATCAGGATCAAGGAGAAATTAAGAATTCATTAAACCAAATATTGAAGAAGGATGTGGTATCAATCAAGATCAGAGGGAAATTAAGAATCCTCTAAACCAAATATCAGAAGAAAACATAGAAATGTCTAACAATTATAATCATAGTGTAATATTTAAGCAAATTCTATAGTAAAACTCATGTTATAACTTTTAAATTTAGAACACATGAAATTTTATGAAATACTTAGAAAGAAACATGAACAATTGTAATTTGTAATTCACTGAGATAGCTAAACACATGAATCCTATAAAAAAAAGTCTATTTATAACTTGTTCTATCTGTCAATTGGAAATTGGTACAATAACCCTCAGGCAATAGATTAGTTAGCTACAGAAATATTCAGAGATCCACTCCTGATACTTCAAATGGTGAAGTATTTATACAAAACTTTACAAAATATCCTATCAACTGACTAGGATTTATTTAAGGAAAATAGATATCTTTATGCAAAAGGATAGTAACACTTGTTTAATGACTGAAATCTATCCCTTTTTATTTTCTTGCTACTATACTGCTTCTTTCATCTGATTCTCTTTCACGTTGTCTTCTCTTTCACTTGCTTGTCTTTCCCCTGATTCTCTTTTTTATCCTTTATAGTTAGTCACACCATTTTTCCCATGTTTCTTCATCTAGGAGTTTGATTTTCATCATCCTCCGGTAAATCTCATCTACTTCTGTATATTTGGCAAATGTAGGCTTGTTCACAAAAAGGTGATTTACCTCATGTTGGAGGTAAAACTAGTTTTGTAAAGTCTGGACGAGCACTTTTCATGTGGGCACACCTTTCATGGATGAATTGTTGAAATTTTCTTTGGCTACTTCTCTCATATTCTTATCATAGTCTTCATTTTTCGTCAATTTATCATTCATTACCAAAGGATTAGGCAGACCCTTCTGTCTCAATACCTCAAACTTGCCAAAAAACTTATTTACTGCAAGTTTCATATTTTGACATTTTTCCTCAAGCTGCATCATCAGATTTCTCTTGGAAATAAATTTCTTCACTTCTAGAATAGTCTTTGTTCTGTCAGTTATCCCAAGCTCCTCTAATTCATACTTGTTTTTAGAATTTAGAAATTTGCTTATTTTAGAGGCTTCCTCTAGTTTCTCCTCAAGATTTTCTTTTACCTTTTCAATTGCCTCATTGGCTTCCTTCACTAAATCATTTTGTTAAAATATTACCTGTGTAGATGGTCAAATATCATTAACTGAGTTAATGATATTGGCCCATAAATGTTTCTTTGCTTGGGCCAAAGGCTACTTTAGTGACAATTCTTTTTCTAGCTAGTGGATCCTATCATTCAATCTATTGGCTTTTTGTTTCTCAGCTTGATGCATTACTTCTGATAGTTTCTTTTCATCTTCTAATATCTTCACTTGCTCCTTGAGCTTATTAATATGTGTTGCTTGAATGGACATATCTTCCATAGCTTGATCAATTTGCTGGCCTCATCAGTGGGATGGGCTGTTGATTTTGTTGATGCTATTGCTACTATAGATGATGTAGCTATTGGACCTAATGTTGTTGTTGTTGTTGCTATAGCTCCTATGGGAATAGTAGTAATGGGAATTGCTTCTCTACTAGCCTGTTTCTCCTGTACCAGTTTATCCATTTCTGTCTCCATTTCTCTTACTTAAGTTGTCAACTGGATGTTAAGTTCATCATCTCATCCTTTTGATTTAGTGTCTCCAACACCTCCTTGGTTTGTGGATGTTCAGTAGTTGGTAGCTTTAGCTGTTTCTTGAGTGCAACTATGTCTGAATTTTTCTTTTTGATGAGTTCTTCTACTACCTTGATATTAGTTGGATTATAACCAATTTCAATTACCAACTCTTCTAGTGATTTAATCCTATTTTCCTTTACTTTTGATGAGGCCCTTTCCAGATTTAACTATGACTGTACATTTTCAAGAGAATTCTTCAATTTCTGGACACTTAGAGCTTTTTGTCTCATGGTTGAATATATCATTTCTCCTCCATGTTTACGAAATTCAATATGGTCAATTGGATGCACATCCTTGGCATGAATTTCAAATGTTGTTGTCTAATAAAAATCTGAAGTTCTTGGGGCCTTTACCTCTGGCTGTAGGAAAGTCATCTGCATCTTCCTTGTTTTGAGGTTAAAAGCTGAAAGCAAGCTACTTTGATCATTGGGAGTTTGTTTCCAATATTGTGTACATATGGAATATTTTAATGCTTCGTTTTTTATTTTAATATCTTTGTACCTTTCCATGATATCTTTCTCTTTGTCCACTCTTTTGCTAGATGATGAAACTTTTGCATTATTCTGATTTTGGATGATTTATGCACTAGAATATGAGGACATAGGTGTTTCTTCTACATGTGTTGAGGGTGAATCACCCCTGATGATAATCTTTGTTTCTACTTCAACTATCTTTTCCTGCTCTATTACTGGGTTTAGCTTGCTTTTATTTCTGCTCACAAGCTTAAATTTAGTATCAAAGGTTGTTTCAGCTGAGTAGGATACTTCTTCTCTAGCCCTTTTTGAACTTTTTTCCTATGGGTCTGGAGTATGTAGGATGGAACTAGTATCAACCTGCTTATCCATTTCCTGAAGAGTATTTTCCAACCACACTGACTGGTTGGAATACTTTTCAATTTCTGGTTTTGAGTCATGGATGAAGGAGGTCAATTTGAATTTGACTCTTAATTTATTTGTGACACCTAAAGGATCATAATTCCATTTGAAATTTCTGTTGAAATTGAACTCTTGTAAACATCTACCTGCTTCCTTTCCATCATTTCTTTTGTTACATATAAAATGCCCTATTTGGTTTTTAATCTTGTATTGGGTCTTCTTTTTGGCTGAAAGGAAATGGATTTCACCAGAATTCAAGATTACTCTGATATATTCCAAGGCAAATAGCCTCATTGGGAGGTATTTGGGAAGCTTGTATGGAACTAGCTAGCTTCCATAGACTCTAATCTCTGTATGATTTTGTTATAAGTACCAATGTCCTATTTTACTTTGATGAGACAACTGTAACACCTTCTTAATCTCTTCATTGATTCTAGGCTGAATGCTACTGCTTATCATATTCACAATTGGATAAACAAATGAGTCAATGAAGTCTTCGTAGCTGGATTTTGTATGACCCTTTCTGATCAAGGATGTCCGAAAGAGAACATATTAGGGATTACCCTCTATGTCCAATTTTTGGAGGCTAATTGCAAACCTTTCTAATTGGAAATACAAAAACATATTGAAAAAAATTGAGGAGTATCTGAACACTCCTTCAGACAGCTTGACTAGCTGATCATGGATTGCATCTGCTAGGAATTGGGCAAAGTTGAAAGTTATAGCTAGAGGTTGGTCTTGGAAAAAGATAGAGAGGAAACCTATGATGGATTCATCTACATGCTCATCAATAAAATATCCAAAAATACAAGATAACATGGTTACAATTTGCCTGGTTTGTTCTAGGAACATTGCATCAGAGTATGGTGGGTTTTTCTTGGGAATTTGAGCTGTTTCAGGGAGGAAGGTCTGAAATATTTGAGACCTTTTAGGAAAATATAGCTTTAGGTACAACTCAGTAAGGGTTTCAATGGAAAGAGACAATCCCTCTGGCTGTGGTTAAATTTGTAACATTTGATTAATGGATTGAGCATTGATAGTGAATAGGATTTCTTGGGCAGGGGTAACTATGGCTCTTTCATTTGGAAAATAATTGATTTGGCACAGTCTGATGAGTTCGGGGCATTGGTAGGTCTATGGAAAAGTATATTTGGGTAGATTAGACTCCTAGAGATGAATATCATCTGCCTGGTCAATAAATTTGTCATGGCTCTAGCAGTGGAGCTCCAAGAGGTTGGACTCTATCACAGTGCCAATGATTTTGAAGTCTTTATCGGCCAAGGGTAGGTGTTCAACATCTACTACTGGGGGTTGATGAGGGTTTACAATTATAACGCTCTAAGAATCCATTACTTTGTTGAATTTATCAATTTATGTGTCCAATTGACGGAGAGGAGTAATAGAATTATCTGGAAAACAACGAATTTCAGTTGCAAAGGGGTCCAGGCGGTAGCAGGGGCTCTATTTTGGGTTGGTGATAAATTTTGGTCTTTTCTCACAATTTTCAATAGCAATTATGAAATAACAAATTCCCGGGGTTTTTATTTTTTCACCTTCTTTGGGAATTGGTTGGTTTTTTCATAGCACGACGGTTAATTACATAGCATGGTGGTTTATCGCAGAGTGCTTAGAGGCAGTTTGGCGGTTTATCGCATCGATGAAAGGTAGTATGGTGGTTTGGGATAGGGGATGCGATACAATGTGGTGCCACCGTGTGGCAGGGGAGGAGATGGGTGAAACCACCCATTTCACAACCTTTCCTCTGTTTTAAAGGTCGGACACTGGGGGGTACGAAAGTGCTTATGGGGTGTTAGATCTAACAAATAGCTATTGGACAGATGGAAGAGTTAGGGGGTTCTGATAGGTGAGACCTGGGGATATTTTATGCGAAGGGGTATGATAGGTTTAATGATATATTTTAGGGTCGGGGAGTTATGAAGTGGGGGTCAAATTTAATTAAAATAATTTTTTTAATTAAACTTTATCAAGCGGAGTAAGTAAAGGGGAAATGGATTTTCAAAGGAATAAGGGTTTTTAGGAGGGGAAAAATATTAGGGAATAAAAAGTAATGAAGGGATAATGAAGGGAATATGTAAATAAGGGGTAAGTTATGAAACAAATAACTTAGGGAATGAGTGTGAAGGGAAACAAATGAATGGGGGGGGGGGGGATTAATAAAATAGAAATGTAAGGGGTTTAGTGAATGAGGGGAAATTAGTGAATGAGCTTTAATATTCAGGACTAAGATTATATAGAACTTTAGGGTAAATACCCAAAGTAATATATAAATTTCGTGAATGTCCTCCTTCTTTGATAATTCCTCCTGCTCATGAAACATAGGATTAAGCATGTTGAAGGTATATTTGAGTTAGCAACCTTATGCATTCCAAAACCTATTTTACCTACCCTAGCATTTTTTATCTCCTTTATTGGGTACATTTGAGCTTGCTAACCCTTTTTATTTTCTTTTGATAAGCAAAGTAACTTATTTCTAACCTTATATCTTGAAATGGCTTAGATTAAGCTTATGAGCTCATTTTATTCTCTACCTAACTAATGATCTGCCAAGATTAAATGGTTTGGTTAGATCTTTATTCACTAACTATCATGACATAAAATTTAAAGCATGAGTAATCAAGATTGAACTATGCGATCATCATGAATTGTGGCATTTTGGACAAGCTGCACACAATTTTATTTGCAAAAACTAAATTAAGAGTAGTGGCTTTGAACGTGCAACACTTTCAGAATTTTTGTTTCTTTTTGTGGGGTTCATATTTCCTATCTTTTTTATATTCTTTATTTTGGTCCTTTGATTAATTTTTTTTTTTTAGGACACACCCTCTTTTCATTTTTTAATATGGAAAACATTTATAAAAAGCAAAGGTATATACAATATTACAAGGTTTAACGTAATCAATTCAAAATTATGATCCCTATTATTATAGGAACCTAACAACAACCACATGTTTCATATTGTACTACATTTGCATTCATGTATCATGTTTATGAAGCTCTCTAATCAAGTGTTCAAGTCTTCAAGTCTATGTTGTCATAAGTCGGTGATAGGAACTGTTATGAGTCATGTCAAGTTTATGTTGTTATGAGTTGTTGCAGCTATGCTTCGGTTGTTGTATATCATGTTGCAATCATTTTACAACCTTGTATCTCACTCTACAACCATGAACTTACATTGCATGAAGTATCAATTTTCAAGGTCATGTTGGAGAGAGAGCATTGATGTCTAGTATTTGTTAATGAGAGATGGACCAACCATACATGTGGGATGATGGATGTTGTTATTTCATTCATATATTGTATTGCATATCAATCACATTGTGTGAAGTCAATCTTTTGATCCACGAGGTGGAGCTTTCAACATGAAAGCTTTGATTGCATGTTCATGATGATGATAATGCTCAGGGGGAGTATGCCTAGTATTTTTTTGTTGCTTAGATGTTGTTTTTTGATGGATATGGATGGCCATGATTGCTTCTAGTATGTGTTGTTGTAGTGTTTTGGTGAGAACATACTGATTGAACAAAGGATGATGTTGTTGCGCTTTGAGTTAGGAGAGAGTGTTGTTGTTCATGTTATATTGTTTCTCATTCTCATGATATATTTTTGCTTCTTTGGTTGAGAGTTATGTTGATGTAGTTGGAGTTGTCAATTGTGTTTGATACTACTAGGATACACTTTTTTTTATTATCGTTGCTTCATGTGAGAGTTGAGTATGTTGTTGCTTATTTAGGACATACTAAGTTATGGTTGTTGCTGCTTGTCGAGACCCGTCTAATTTCTAGAGGGAGTGCTTTAAAATTCCATCATTGTTGACGTTACCCCTTTTCCGTTGACTTGAAAGGGGAATTTCTTGTGGAAATTAGTTGCAGCAGTCAACATCAGTTGGATGGTTCAGTCAAGGTTGCTATCAATGCCAAAGGGGGAGATTGTTAGCATTGATGCTATGTTGCAAATTCACTACTGATGAAATTATTGGATGTAGTGTTGATTGTTTGGCATTGATGTCAACCTAGTATCTTGAGTTATTGGTACATGAGTTACAAATGTCTCACATATGTTTGGTACAATTGTTTTGATTGGTATAGCTCATTGGTTATGATTGGTTGCAGGTGTTAGTGCAAACACTAGTTGGTACTTGGTTGTGTAGATGGTTGCTTTGAAAATTTTACAAGTGCCCTTGGTAATGGAATTACCATGGTGTAGGTTCCCTTGGTATTGGTATTACCATGGTACATGTGTCGTTGGTATTGGTATTACCATGGTATTCACAAGTGGTATTTTGGCTTATTTCTTTGACAGTTGTACAGGGGCCCTTGATATTGGTATTACCATGGTACATATGTACTTGGTATTGGTATTACCATGGTATTTGTACATGTTATTTTGGATTGCCTCGTATTGGCACTTGGTATTGGTATTACTATGGTATTTTCACGTGGTATTTTGGCTTGCCTGGTATTGGCACTTGGTATTGGTATTTACATGTGGTGTTTCTAATTGCCCGGTATTCACACTTGGTTTTTGCACATGGTATTTTGGCTTTCCTAGTATTTACACTTGGTATTGGTATTTAGTATTTTCCCATGGTATTGGATTCAAGATTTATGAGAATAGTTTTCCATATACTTGTGTGTGAGTATTGAGTTGTTGGTGTGTAGTATGGATGGTGTGTGTGTGTGAGAGAGTGTTATAGTAAGTGTTACATATTGTATGTATGTATCATATTTGAGCAAAGTTTTTATCATATTACTTTCCTAGATCATATTAGGGAGAGGTTGTTGGGTTGCTCATGTTGAGAAGATTTGAGAGCCCGATTTGAAAATTTATGAAACATGGTTCACATGGAGGAAGTTAAGGTGTAGAGGCTTCAAAGCAGAGAGTGACTTGGTAGATTTAGTATAAGTAACATATTTCTCCATCCAATAGGAGTTGGATAATCCAATGGTTGTTGGGCGAGGATCGTTGGCCGTGGTAGATTCCAATGGATAGATATCTATAGATTCATGTGAGAAACAAATTTCATAATTGATAAGAGCCATCATACTGTGAAGGAATCCAAGTCTTCCAGCTTGTGGGGAGCAAGCTAATCTATGAACAAATTTGTTCAACACTTAATAAAGTAATTATTAGGGGGTTTACATAGTGCATTATATTAGATATCATTTTTGGGATTTAACTGTGTTAAGTCATTCACGTATGACCATTTCCATGAGAGGTAGTCGTAACTACTAATTTCTCATGATTTTTGAATAGTTCACTTAGCACTCATTGCATCAGGTGATGCTCTTCACCCCTATGAGCATCACCCGATGCAATGAGTGCTAAGTGAAATATTCAAAAATCATGAGAAATTAATCAGTTATGACTACCTCTCATGGAAATGGTCATACTTGAATGACTTACTTAACGTAGTTGAATCCCAAAAATGATATCTAACTTAACAAAATATTTGAGCATCAGCAACAATGGGTGGTTTTACCCCCTGGAGGGGATTTTCCACTAGAAACATTTGCATCCTCTTATGTGCATTTTTGTTTTGTTGATTCTTCATAGTATTTTCACATTGTTGTTGTGATGGTTTTACATGTTTTAATTAAGATTTGATATTGGCTTACTAATCATTTGGTGTCTTGTGAGAAATAGATAAAAATTATATAATCACAGGCACTATGATTCACCCCCACCCCAACCCTGCCCCAATAGCGAGGTTATTTCCATCATAGAGAAAGTAGTATGTTCACTTCCATTAACAAACTTATCTCTCTCCATCATCCTTATTTCCTCTTGAGTTCATCTAGCCAATAGCTCATCAAAACTGGGTATCATGTCATTATTGAGAATGGTGGTGACAAATATTTCCCATGGCCTTGTAAGACCTCTAAGTGCAATAAGGGTGAGGTCCCCGTCAATAGTAAATTCTCCAATCGATAACTAATACTTTTTTAATTCGGTTATTCTCATAAAATATGTTTGTATAGACCCCCCTTTGTCCATTTTGATAATATCCTTCAACTTGTTCTTGAGAAAGAGAAATTGATTTGCATTGTTGACTTTGAAAATCCATATTAACTTATCATACATTTCCTTGGAAGTTCCCAAATAAAAAATATAAGAGATTAAATGCTTTTGAATAGACTCAACTAATAATTTTTTAGATTTTACCTCACCTTTTCTATTATTCATTCTAGCAGCAACATGTGCATTTGAAGGGGGCTCCACCACTTTCCCTTGCACATAATCCAACACTTCATATTCCTCCAAGGTTAAATCAAGAGTCGTATTCCAAGCATGATAATCTGATTTGTCATTGAGCTTATCCTCTATCTCGAAATAAGAGTAAGCACGGAGACTTGTTCCAACAGAACTTGTTCAACAATAACAATTATTCAACAGTGGTTGCTTCTCTTAATACTTGGGCTTGTCTTCACTTGAGCTCTAATACCATGTTAAATTTTATGGTATGTTTTATGCTTGCAATAATTATTTCAATGTCTTATTAGCACAATAAATACTTTACTTCATATTCCAATAGCAATCACATTAAAACTTTAGTAGTATTCACTTTAGATCGTCATTGATAGTAATTGTAGATAGAATATCAAAACAATGTACAAGAAGATATGAGATGATAAGTGAATTGTGTAAAATGAAAAGTTTCAAATTTATTTTATACACAAGATATCCAAGATACATGTCTTTTCATAAATTGGATCACTACCTTTGCAAATTAAATTCTAGTAAGTTTTCACATTTACATTTATACCCATATTGGTTAAAGTGTTGAAGAACCTATAAATAATGGTGGGTAGTAACTCATGTTAAGTATATTTATTTACATATTTTTCTTTATCCTATCTTTTATGCAAATACTAGCTTAATTTATGGTGGGTAGTAACTTATGGTAAATATGTTATTTACGAGTATAAGGAAATTATCCCGGTGTACTCTTTAACATGTAGTCCTTGTTAAGACCTTTCCAATGTTACATACCACTCTAAAAAACTCCTCCCGAATGAGAAGTTATGGCAATTTGAAAATTAGCATTATAAGAGACCCAAAACTATAAGGAAAACCCCCCAAATTTCAGTGTTAAATAGTGTGTAACTTTTGGATGGATCCATGGTTCAATAGCTTAATTAATGGCAAATTTCATTAAAACTTCCATGATATTTAACCCACCTAAAGAGTGTGCACTTCCCTCATACCAATGGCAAAGATAGACCAAGATGAAAACTGGTTAATTGAAGTAAAATGACCAATCTAGGAGTGACATGTGGTAGTGACTGATTGATCGATGACATGATCACCTACACAATCAACATAAGTGACAAATGGAAACAATTGATTTGATGACATGGCTTCTCTACATGGTCAATAAATGATGTAATCATCATGATGTGGCATCTATAGAGATTACAACGTGGCATACAAATTGGCATGATTTTATGGGTGAATGCATGAAGATGGGTTACACTTTTGGCCTAATGCGGCGATGAAATTTCAAAATTTTCCTCTTTTATGGAATTGCAACCCTCAAATTCATATAATCATTGTGAATTTTGATTCAGAGTAAAAAGACAATATGTGGAGAATTATGTTGTTGTCCTAATGATAGTTAAGAGGTATGTGTGTGTTCACGTAGCATAACATAGTCTTATATATATATATATATATATATAAGCATCATCTACACAAAGATAACTAAGTTTTTCATATTAAAAAAATATTTTTGATGTAAAATTTTATTTTTTATTATTTTTTGAAGTTGGAAAAGTAATATTTCAATTTCATTTTGGATACACATGTGTTCATGTAAGCTTTTTTGCAACTCTTTAAATAAATTGAAAACCCAAGAGTATTGTTTTGAAGAGGACTCATAAAGGAAGATAGTGGCATTTTTTGAAAACTTTTTGTGTTGTATATTTTATGTTATTGATTTTTTATTCATCCCTTTGAAACTATCCAAGAAAATTCCAAGCATTATGTTTAAAGGAAATTAGATAAAAAAATATCACGTGAATTAAAAAATATCAAACCCATCTGCCATTCGATAGAGGTTTCCTTCCTGAATCCAACATGATCAACTCCACCACTTAAGGACAAATTTTTCTTGGAGTCCACTAGGATACAAAATGGTATTGTAGAGAGAAATTTGCAGAAGAGGAGCTAAAAATTTATTTTTTAGGCCCTCAACAGCTTGATCGAGTGCTTAAAATGCTCAATCTAGTGTTTGAAATTAAAATTTCAAATAGTTCAATTGAGGGTTTAAGAAACCCTCGATCGAGCCCTTAATGTGTTTAAACAAAGGCTCGTTCGAGCTATCGTAAATATCTAAAAAAAAACTCTCAATACTTGTCTTTAAGTGAATTATAAAATGTATTTATTCCACAAAAATAATTTTTATAAATATTCAAATACGTTCCAAACTCTAATTTTCCTTAATTATTCCAAATTTTATTTTATTTTACCAAGGAAAAGAAAATAATTGTAGTAATATATACATAATTTTCTATAAAATATTTTCACTTTGTTTTTTCATTTTTGAAATTGTTAAAAATGATACTTTATTTATTGTTTTGAATTTAAATATCACATATTTTTATACTTAATCATTTTATAAAAAAAATTATGTAGAAATTTTCAATAAAAATAAATCAAATTATAATAAATAAATAAATAAACCAAGAAACTTAACTAAACTAAATTTTATAATATTATTATTTTAAGAATAATTTCACACACACATTTAAATCTAGATTACTCAAATTCAAATTAGTCAAATAATATTTAAAAAATTATAATTTCTTATGTTTTTGTTATTTTAAAAATATATATTGCAAACCTAAGTCAAGAGTTCAAATTTCTATATATACTTTGCACTTGTGGAGATTGAGGATAGAATCGAGTGCAATCACATTTTACAGGTTGAGAGAGATTTATAACCACGGATACCATTGCATCCATTACAACTATATTAATTATAGCTTACAATTATTACAACTATGTTAATTATTACTGCAATCATTCTGTTTCATGAACAAGTGGATATTACTACATTATGTGTGTGTGAGAAAAAGAGATATATATATATGATTTGTTAAAGGATGACAACAATTAATGATTATATAAGTAAATTCAATTTTATAGTTTAGACAGGTTTATCGTTCAAGTAGTTGTGTAACTATATCGTTCAGGCAGTTATGTAACTATAGCAAGTTATGTAATGGAATTTTTGTATTAAAATGGTGATTGCTTAAGAGGCTTGATGTAACTTGGATAGACATTTTTGATCAATAATAATTCCAATCACTTACCTTGTGGAAGTTTCCTTGACACACTGTTAGAGTTTTACTCTTGTGTTAATTTGTGTGATTCAACTTCGTAACCTTATGCATTTCTTTATCTGATTGAATGTTAATGACTTCAAAAACCAACAAGTGGTATAAGAGATTTATTGTTATGAGAGTCGTAAGGTAATCTGTGAGCCAGTTTAACTATTTGAAATTCGCTCGTTGGGGTCAACCTACCAAGCCCGACCCAGTCAACCGTGTAATAGCACTTTGGCAAACCTGTTGACCGAGCCGTCATGTTTTTGTTAAATTGAAATGGACGTTTTTTTTTTTTGTTAAAGACTACGGAGTACACCACTCCAGGACTACTCCAAGCACTACGGAAAAGTTGTGGACACCATGATAATGGTGGATCGAAACACCGGGATTTCTCGCAGCTTCTGCTTTGTGGTCTTCTCGGATTTCGGGAGAAGCAACCGACCCGTCTGGAGCCCGAAAGATAATAGAGGAACCACTGTTAGTGTGCAGTCAAAATCTAGAATGACAATTTATTGGGACACTGTTAGATTGCCGCTGGGATGGCTCCGCCATATTGTGGAAAAGGAATCTGGAATCAATGATTGAGTCTACATTGCAACCGGAAAAAGAGTGAATGGAATTTACGTCGAGGGTGTCGCCATTTTGTGATGGATCAACAATCATTGCACAAGGCTATCCGTAGTGGAATAGCACAACAAAACCCTTCATTCTCTGCGTCAAGGAGGTTCTTGACACACAAAGAACGTGTATTTTATTTTTAATTTGCCCCAGTCCTTTACAGAATAATTGTGACTTTGGAAGAAAGAGGTGAAAAATAATTTATGGGGTTTTATGAAGTTTTTTCAGAAGACTATTCAGATTTTTTTTTTTCTCTTTACTGAAAGAACTAGGGTTATTTTAATAAAAAGGTTATTTTAATAAAAAACCCTAAGAAGAGAGATTTGAGCTTTTTGTGATTTTTATTTTGTGTAGTGTTGTTTTCTAAATTCATCTTATTAATGACAAACCAGCCTTTGTGGTTCATCATCAAGATCAGATATGTAAAAAAGTCAGATAATAATGGGGCAATAAATAGAGGAGAGGGATCAGAGATGTGAAAAAGTCAGATAATAATAGGGCAATAAATAGAGGAGAGGGTCACCATGATGATGAATGGAGCTGGTGGGTTTCATAATGTCCGAGATAAATTTAGTTAAATTAGTTAAATGTTATTATTAAGTTTTTGTTATTATTAGATGTTCATATTTTTATTGATGATTATTAGTTTTTTGATATTTGTATGTTTATATTTTTATGATGATTATTAGTTTATTAATTAATACTAAGGTTTACATAAAATTATTTGAATATA